>QRFJ01001596.1:178767-320715 GCA_006176705.1 Cocos nucifera
TCAGGCTATAGTAGCAATTTTCTAGGCTATGACAGTGATTGTGAACCGCTGTCATAGGCTATAGCAGTAGTTTTCTGGGCTACGACAACGGTTGTAAATCGTTGTCATAGTCATATTCTGTAGTAGTGATTGGATATTTTTTTTGACTTAGTATATGTTCTATTTCAACATGGATTAAGGTTTTGTTGAAGTATGATAGCTCCATGAAATGTTTGCAGATAGTGCTACAGCCTTTTGATAAAATGTTTGCAGAAAATAACAAGCCCTGATTTTTCTTTCATATCTTACTTTGATCTAGTTTGAATATGCTCTCAATTCTTTTGACAAGACCATAAATTCTAAGGATATCATTTTTGGTTCCATGAAGCTACACATCTTCATATTGATATAAAGCTTCTCTTTCCTAGGTATACACATAACTTGCTACGAGTATTTTAGATGCTCCTCAAAACTTCCATAGGCCAAAAAACCATTGAAATATACTATACCAAATTTTTCAATAAAGGGCTAAAAGACCAGGTTCATCAGCTTTATGCATGTATTGGGAGCATTGATCAATTCAAATGACATGACCATCTATTCATATAATCCTTCTATTTCAGGCATGGTCTTCTACTCATCTTCTAAGCAAATACCAGCTTGGCAGTTGGCAAATGCCACTTCTCATACCAATTTTACAAAACTATAGATTTTGACCAAATATTATGCTGTTTAGGCTCAAGATGGGGTTTCAACACTTAGTTGTAATTTTATTAATGTCTTCATGAATTGTCCATTGGCGCTAAGACTAGTTGATATTTGATATGGGCTCAAACTCTTTGCAACAAATCTCTTCTTCAATCATCCTTCTGCATAGTCAATTCCTTATAAATTATGAAGCTTATATGTTGATAATGATGATCTAAGTACTTTATCAATTCATGCTAAATGTCTCATGAGTGATAACTCGCCTAGAAACTCCTTGGACTTAGAAAATTAGCATACAGTAACATAATATACCAAGGGTTTTTTATGTTATAATTAAATCATAGAACTTTTTTTCTTCATTACAAAACATCATAAGGTTATTGTAAACTAGAATGTTGTATTTGAAGAACCAAACATTAATTATACCATAACAATTCAATGATAGAACTTGTGACCTAGTTAGTCCTATTTGCGAGTTTTTCATAATAACTGCTACTAACAAGGTATTATGTAATACAAATAGTAGTTTCTATCCTTGATCCTAGGGGTGTGCATGGTTTAGTTTAGATCAATTTGGGGTCAATCTTCAAAATGAATCAATTTAAATAAGTTTTCTAAAACTGAAACCAAAATTGAACCAACTATAGAGAAAAGGCAGTTCAAACTTATCCAAAAAAATCAATTTGATTCGGTTTGGTTTATCAAATTATAGATTATTTGGCTTCTATCAAATAAGTAGCTTATGGGATGGGCTAAATGAGCTACTATTTATTGTACTTTTTAAGTCTTAACCATGCTAAATAGGCAGCTTATGGGATTGGCTAAATGAACAACTTATGGGATAGGCTAAATATAGAAGCAATGAATCACAGCATACTAGACACAACCTAAATATAGAAGCAATGGATAATAGAAATTTTTTGCAAAGATAATAATGATGCCAACTTGATCTCATAAACCAAGATTAAATACCCTATTACTCAATAAAAAACTACAGATTCTAAAGCATCCTAATATTCATCACAATGATCTACCAAAAACATCATTAAATATCAAATCTTACATAAAGCCAAATCATTAAGTAAATGGATCGATACTTACCCACTTCATTACTCTAAACATATATATAATCAAATCCAAAATTTGGATATAAACATGTTTAGATTCGAATAAAAATAAGCTTCCAGATCTAAAACCACTAATGGGAGAGGAATTCAAAGAAAAAAATAAAATCAGACCAAAAATAAAGCCAATGGGAGGCACAACTTACTGGAGAAGAAGCCAGAGTAGAAGAAAAGGGGAGGCATAAGCTGTGAGAGCCGAAGCCAGGGCAGGAGGAGAGAGGAGGCACAAGGTACCGAAGTATGAGACAAAATGGGAGGAAAAAAGGAGAGGGGAGGCCTAAGCTATTGAAGCCAAAGACGGAATGAGAGGAAAGGGAAGGCAGTGGAGCAAAATGTAAATGAATAGGTTTATATATGTAGACACGCACAAGATTGGTTTGGTTTAAATCAGATTTTTCAAAATTTAAACCGAAATTGAACCGACTTTTAAAAAATCTGATCCAAATCAGACCAAAATTAGCAATTTGGATTAATTTTGCAATTTAACCAGTTTGATTGCATACCCCAACTAGGCACACCAACTTAACTAAATAAAATCAGCTTTGATGAGGGTTTTAATAATTGGTTAGGTTTAAATTACAAATGGGCTGAATTATGACTTAGGTTGTGCATGGAGAGTGGTTGTGCAGGGAGAGTGGGGGTGAGGTGCTGACCAACTACGAAAACAATTGTTGACGAGATAAGCCATCATCATTGACCAATCAAGGCTTACTATTAAGAAGATTTTGCAATTACTAGTTAAAAGAATTTAAAAATTATAAAAGAGAAATGGATTGTACATATTTAGAATTTGTGGTATTCTTATATTTATTTTTAATGTCCTCTCTCTCCCCCCCCCCCCCCTCCCTCCCCCACCCTCACCCTAACCAAAAAAAAAAAAGCCTCTCACCCTAGGTCCCATCTTCCCTGCCCTATTCCATTTTTTATTGGGGATTTTGAGTCCTAGTCCAAATTTTGATCGGACTTTAACTTTTACTGTCCGTTGATTGAAAATATAATTTTTGGTCCATTCCATATAGGGGTTTTAATTTTTAATCTTGATGAGATGAAAATACCTCCAATTCAAATACCATATTCAATATTCTCCCCGATTTCCCATCTTTCTATTTTTCTTCTCCCCTTCGAGCACCTCCGACGGCCTATTTTAGCATGATTTGCCTCATGCCACCAACGGGAATGACTATGGCACTACTTCATTGGCAAACTCTTTGATGGCAACGATAATGATGGAGGTGGCAGATGCGAATAGAGATAAAAATCGTCTCTTTGTTTCATTTTTCTAACATTTCCCTTTTTCTCAGTCTTGGTGTGTCTCTAAGTGGGTTTGCCCCTTTCCCCTCTTGCAGTTGTTAGACAAAGAAGTTAAAAAACTACTCGATCGATTCTTAGGATTGCTTTTAGATGGCCACTAAAGTAGTGGTGGACGTTGCATTCCCCTTCCTGTCTAAAAATCTCTATTCAATCTCATGTCGAAGCACCAAGACTTTGAGAAGATTCAATTAAGAGGTAGATATTTTTTTTTTATTTCTGCATTATATTTCATGTTCATGATCAATTTTTTTGGTCTTGGCTTTGACTGATTTTGATTTCTCAATCAAGAAAGCATGTTATCCCTGAAAAATCCAATTCATGATGCCTAGATGATCCTTTCATGTTTTCTTAAGTTTAAGGCATTCGAAGATTTTAGAGAAAATGGGAAGGCAATTATAGTCTATTACATTTTTTCATTAATAAACTTTAAAATTGAAGATAAAAAATAATATAATTGAATTAGAGTAATGGAAAAAAATTATACATTGAACTTCATAATTGCAAATTTAAAGTATTTTATCAATTTGAGTTAAAGTATTAACACTACCAAATGATACATTTTAATTAGCAGAAGCTTTGCTATCATAATTTTCTTTTTAGATTTTTTGAGTTAACTTGGATTGATATTTGTTTACAATATTATGATGATGTTTTTAATATGTATCATGTGAATTTGATTTGCGATATAGTGTTACGATAGCTAGTTTAAGAAGATCCAAAGAATTGTATATTGGCCTAATTAATATGCTTAATGGAAGATGCTATTTTAGTCACTATATCAAGGTTATAAATATACTTATAGAGTCGATATCTAAAGAGCATAAGATAAAGGTGGCTGCAACTCCATTTGGCTATTTGCTCCGACCTCCATATATCAAGAAAAGCAGGCTATTATTGGATGCATTGCTTTTCTTTTGGGATGATGAGGAGGGCTTTAGGTTGGATAGTACTATGATTCCTTTTGTGAGGACTGACATTGGCCTCATCCTTGGTTTGAGGGCTATAGTTGATGAGATTGAATTATATAGGGAGGGAAAGATTCAATCTGACCTCATCACCTAATTTTTTGATGGTGACTATAAAAAGACTACTAGAAATTTAGTTAAAAAAAAATTGATGTCTCTTGTTGGGAAGTCAGGATTGCAGGATGTAGAAGACTTTATCAAGTATAGGGTTCTTTTTCTTTTTGTAACTATTCTTTTTCTAACTATATGATATCATGTTCCAAAGGTATTATATCAATATCTTGATGATCTAGATCATGTAGGTTCATATAGTTGGGATCTTACAATTTGTTTTTCTTCAACGGTAGATCTCTAGCCTAGCGAGAGTATGCGCATGAGGAACATAACTAGAAGAGGCTCTGTTGGCTATATGGATGGATGTACGGTAGCTTTGGTGGTAAGCCTATCTGTGTTTACTTTTAATTCAATTATTTTATAGTTAATCTATTATAGTATCACTTACTTTAACATGGTACATAATTAATCTAGTATGGTTCATAGTTAATATAGAATGGCACACAGTTAATTTCTTATGGTATATAGTTAATGTATATTAGCACACAGTTAATATATATTGATACATAGTTAATCTATTATAATACATAGTTGATCTATTGATACATAATTAATTTATTATGGTACACAACTAATGTATATGGTACATAATTAATTTTTTATGGTACATAATTAATTTACTAAGTACATAGTTAATCTATACTAGATCATAAATAATTTGATATAGTACATGGTTAATTTATTATTGGTACATAGTTAATTTATTATGGTACATAGTTAATTTATTATTGCTATAAAGTTAATTTATTATGGTACATGGTTAATCTTTATTGGTACATTGTTAATTTATTATGGTACATAGTTAATTTATACTTGATCATAGTTAATTTACTATAGTACATAGTTAATTTATTATAGCATATAGTTAATCTATTATGACACATAGCTAATTTATTATTGGTACACAATTAATTTATTATGGTACATAGTTAATTTATTATAGTATATAGTTGATCTTTATTGGTATACAGTTAATTTATTATAATACATAGTTAATTTATTATGATAAATATTTAATTTACTATAGTACATAGTTAATCTATATTGGTACATAGTTAATTTATTATGATACATAGTTAATTTATTATTGATACATAGTTAATTTATTATGGTACATAGTTAATTTATTATGATACGTAGTTAATCTATACTAGATCATAGTTAATTTACTATAGTATATAGTTAATTTATTATAGTATATAGTTAATTTGTTATAATATACAATAATTCTATACTATTTTGGCATAATAGATAGTTTGATTTCTCTAAAATATGATGCTTATTTTACTTTTTTGGTGCAGGCATGGGCTGTTAAGCATGCCAACAATCTACTTAAAAAGTACAGACCATCATTCATTTATCCCCATCTCTTGCATTAAACTATTGGGAATGGTATCCCAAAGCCAATCGTTAGCTTGTTGACAGTTGTGCTGATTCTTATATTCATATATAAATTATAAATAAATAAAAGTTATTTTAGCATTTTTTATCATAAATTATTTCATCTTCTAATGAACTTCTGTATTATGGTGAAGTTCTTATGACTATTTAGAGTCGACAAAGGAGGACTTGTCATTTAGTTCTTAAATATGTTCATGATCAAATGATATATTGTTACCAAGAATGATAATATTTATCGAGTGTAGGTCGTTATGTGCCATATAGATTGATTGTTCTCTTAACTAAGGAGTATGAAGACACTGGTATGGCATGCAGATAAGATGTAGAGGTACATCTGTACTGAACGTGATCAACTTCAGAGCTTTTCTACCATCGAGATTTACTTCGATGGAATATGGATATAAGTGTCCCTTCAATCTGAGATCACCGCAGTAACTTTCAAACAACTCACTGTGCTTTGATGTCAGACTATCTGAATTTCTAATTTAGTGATGAAAAATTTTGGGACACAGTTAAGTACTTGAGAAGTCAGTGTGTGAGTTAAGATGGGATTGACCACTTTGGTTCAAGAGCTATGTTCAATTATATTTTGATTTAGCAAAAACCTTGGTCAAGATAGTCCTAGTGAGGAGTTATGGGACTAATTGCTTTGAGATATGATTTGGATGTATTTTTTAGAGTTGATAGTTTAGCTCTGAGTCATTCTATACACAAAGATTAAAGGGATGAAGATATGGTAACCATATTCGCATAGGTTCTGAATATTATGATTGCGACTATTCGATCTATCCGAATATCGAATATCATTGCTAGATGGTCACTTCGATTGGTACAGAAAGTAATTTTTATGCTATCGACTTAGATTTGAACCTGTGGAGTCACACACACTAGAGGTTTCTACCTAATCTGATGGCTGATGAAGAGTCCCACTGGACTAAGACTCTATGGTCAAGAGTCTCACTGGACTAAGACTCTTCGACGAAGAGTCCTATTAGGTTAGAACTCTGAGTCCTACCTATTTGAGACTCTATGATTATGAGTTTCACTTATTTTGGATACTTCGATCAAGAGTCTCACTAGTTTGGGACTCTTCGATTAAGAGTTTCATTTTGATGAAACTCTATTGCCCGGACACCCACCAGATTTGGATTCTATATTTTTGAGAGATTTAATTAGTAATTTGGTCACTAATTAACTTAATTTGATTGAGTAATGATTTTTGGATCAAGTCTAATTGAATTAGATTCAGTTGGATTTGACCCGATTAGGTTATAAGATGACCTAATTGCCGAGAAGGTTTGATCTCTGATTTGATCAAGGTTAGGCTTGAATAATTTTTAATTTTATTAAGATTTAATTAAGCCTAATTAAGTCTAAATATGTTGGATTTAATCTGATCTAATTGGATCTAACAAATTTGGATTGGAATGGGTTCAATTAGATAAGGTTTCATCTAGACTAGTTTGACTAGTCCACCCGCCACCTCACCCTTTGTTTCTACGCCCTTTTAAATTCATGAGAAAAAATGTTCTTGTAAGTTTTTCTCATGCATAAAGGGGTCTTATGCCCACTTTCTCAATGCCCAAAATGGATAAGGGTTGGTAGTTGGTATTTTAAGTTTGAATGTAATTCAAATTTGAACTAACTCTATCCTTATCTTGCACCTTGTTCCCTTTTCTTGTGCGCCTTCTTTTCTACACGAGAAATATTTTCTCATGGGATTTCTCCACGCACATAGAGAGGAGTGCACTTGATCTTCCCATGCCCTAGTGGATAAGGATGGGCTGGTTACCATTTGAATTCAAAATGCGTTTGAATTCAAATGGACAACCATCCATTCTTATCTCCTCTAGCATAGAAGACTTGGTCTTGCACAAAAATAAAAGGAGAGAGCCTTGGGACATGCACAAACCTATCTAAGTGAGAATCTCAGTTCCATGAACCCCCCCTTGTGCATGAGAAAAATTTAAAAATTATTTTTAGAGAGAGAAAAAGAATAGTGAGGTGCAGGGTTTCGGGTGTGTGCATACCCTAGAATTTTTGCCTAGGGTTCGGAAAGAGTTTGTGCGGGCTACGAGTATTGTGAGTCCACCAAATTTTAGGAAAAACCTTCTCTACCTCTCTACTACGTCTACTAGCAATCTAGAGCATCCAAAGAGTCCGTAGATGAAGATCAAAAGAGTTCGATCGATATCAGTCATCAAAGAGTTCTGGCATCGAGCTAGCACTCAGGAGGAGCCGATCGGAACCAAGGCCTCATGTGGATGATCCACGAAGGCTAGACACATTGTGTGGCTACATTGCAATGAGTAAACCTCCTTGATGGTGATCGAATTACGATGATCGGCTATCCATACAGGTATCGTATTCTGAACACGTAGAGTAGTAGTAAATAGTTTACTACTATTATTTTAATTTTCAAATTCAAAGCATGTATATCATATTTAGATCCTAAGTGCAGAGATTTTTTATATGATCAATAGCTTATAATTAATTAGATTAATTATATTTTTTCATTATATTTAATAAATTTTTAAAAAAGTTTTGAAAATAGGGCTAGAAATCCTACACTGAAAACCTTTAAGAATAATGCCCTATTCTCTCATAAGATGGAGGCGATCACCGAAGCTATTAAGAAATTAAAAAGTTTGAGATATTAGTTTTTGTATCTAATATAATTCAAATTTTAGTTGAAGCATAACTAGTCTTTTTAGAAATTTTTTCTATTTTCATGATAGGTGATCCAGAGGATTGAGCCTAAGAAGGATGAGGTGCACCTCCTATCACAAAGAAGGCCAGAAGGGATAGTTTCAATAGAGAAGTAGGCACATATAAAATTAGATTATTTTTTATTTTATGTACTGCATATTAGTTGTTTAATTCACGTATTATTTTCTATTTGGCACACATATGCTATGTGCTGGCATACAGTAAAGTTCATCTTACACATACTTATAATGCATTCATAGATATTTGAGATTTTGCTATATTCTTTTTAATTTGCTGCTTATATCATTGTCTTCATGTGGCATACACTTATTTCCAATTGGCACATAGGCATTTAGCACAAAGTCCATCTTGCACACATTTATAACATTGGACAATGTTTTTATGGTTTTTCAAGTTCCGTTATCTAGCCAGTCCAAACAAGATGCAATTAATGCTTTAGAGACATGGACCATAGCAGTTGAGAAGTTCTTGATTAGTCATGACTTTCACTTAGAGGACCCTCAACCAATTAAGGATACCGCAGTGAAGGATGCATGGATTGTTGCCTTCGATAGCAGGCTTTCGTGCATCGAGAAGATGCTCCAGGATAAGGGCTTAATGCCAGCAGTTGATATTGCAGGCATGACTGCAAATCCTTCTAAGATGAGTACAATGCTATAGTTATAATATTCATATATGAAAATATTGTTACTCCTAACCTAATTAATCTTTATTATTAAGTGAGAGCGGATCATTATTTTATACATAAAGAAACGCACCCGGTTGTAGTGGACACTACTATAGCTCATAGTAGTGAAGCGATGAAGATAATTTTCAAAAACTTATACTTAAAGATATATTTTTTATTTTAATATGAATGATTACATGTAACGGCATTAATATCTTTTCAAGTCAGTTTCGTGGGTGGAGTATAGTGAGAGAAAGAAGATGCTGCCACAAAACTGCTGTCCTCTTTATGCAGGTGGGTAAAATTAAAAGGTCAGGAGAGAAAGCCCGTAGAGAAGAAAAAAGCCATGTCATACTTTCCTAAGACCTACAAATGTGCAAGAAAGAAACAGAAGGAAAGAAACATAGGTGAAGGAAGCATGGTCTTATCCACTAGCGAGAGTGATGCAGATGCTCATCAGTTTTCAGTTTTGGAACCTATCACTACTGCATTGATGAAGCTAAGTCAATCAGTTAAGAAACAAGGAGATCCTCACTCCTAGCAAGGTTTAGAAATTTTTTGATGTATCAATTAATAAATTCTTATGTCAACTAACTGTATTATTATTGTGTTCTTATATAACATATATTAAACATTCGATACATTTACCTAAAATATTTCTTATATTTTGTTACTTTTAGTATATTCAAGATTCTACTGTATTTATAGATGTTGAGTCATTGGATAAGCCAAGATGATTGAGACATAGGCGCACCCATCATGGGAAGGGGAGAGGTATACTACCATTATTTCTTAAAGCATCTATTGATTTCTATGCTGATGGGGATCACTTCGAGTAAGTTATTATAATAGGCATCTCATTGTTCATAATGAGTTCTTTTGTTATCTCGAGTAAGTTATTATGTTATATGAATCCGATTATAATATACATGCATATTTTATGTAGTGAGACTATCTGGAAGGATCCAGATACTACTAAACCTTCTTGCACTTGTTATGCATTAAATCAGCTCCTTAATGATGGGCCAGTATGGAGTTGTGTATGAAAATTAACTACTCACAATTTTTCTTGGATAAATATTTTATTTAACATTGATCCTAATAATTTTATTTGCACTATTTACAACTTGTTAATGTATACTTCCATATAATGGAGCTATTCCACATAAGGGATAGGGAGCCTATAGAGAATGCTGCTTTATTTTTATGCTACGAGATATAGGAATAAAATTTAAGACTGTAATGCGAGATATATGAACAAAATTTATTCCAATTATTTATTTTACATGGCAACTAATGGATATTTTGAGTTACCCATCTTCTTCTTCTCTTTTGTCGATGTAGACTATTGTGCTTCAATACCTTTCTGGTGTCACTAAATTGACCACTAAAGTCACCAATCATATCATAAATCCACCACAATCAAGTATATAGAAATGGTTAGCTGATATCCGATTATCAAATCTTCAGCATTGTAGATACTTATTCATGCCCATGAGTAATTCATGGCATTAGTACCTTTTAGGTTTAGATTTAAAGGAGCAATGATTTGACTACTATAACTTGATGTAGAGCTTCAATGTATCGATGATGTAAATAAATATATATGTAACATTGTTCAACATTTGTTTGTTTCTTTTATTTGTAACAACATCTATAACTAACATATTGCATTTCATACATATGTAGGCAACGTTTGTGGAGTTTTTGTTGTTAGAACAAGTAAGATTACATATTCCTGAATCTCAAGTTCAAGATGTTCATGACTATTTACAGCAGAGCTATGATACTGTTGATTGCAGTGTACATATGCTAATGTTTACGAAAATCCTCACAAGAGATAGCTTAAAACCATTATGTGATGTTTTTAGGGATTCCTCGTTATACAGGAGTTGGGTTGCAGCAAATATTCTGATTCATAGGTACTATATATCATATAAATAATTTTGGTTATGGTATGAAAAAAAGATGCCAGGTTCTAAAGATCAGGATATAGTGATTTTATAACCAGTCCTGGTGGTTAATTCTAATCGTAAATTATGTCTTTGTACTGATTATTTATTATATTTAATACCATCCAAAAATATTTTCAGCATAAAATTTGTCCTTATCAATTTTGTGCCACGATACTTCAAAAGCATGCTGTGATACTTGAATCCCGCACATAGTTAAAGCAATCCTATACTCATTAAATGATTGTTACATAGTTAATTATACACTAGATATAGTTAATTTAACATTGTACATAATTAATTGAATAGTGCATACAATTAATTTAATACTAGACATAAATAATTAATGAATCTTGTATATAGTTAATTTAATACTGCACATAGTTAATTGAATATTGAACATAGTTAATTCAACACTGCATATAATTAATTGAACACTGCACATGGTTAACTTAATACTGAACATAGTTAAATAAATTTTGAACATAGTTAATTTAATACTACACATAGTTAATTGAATAATGCATATAGTTAATTTAATAATATACATAGTTAATTGAACACTGAACACCATTAATTTAATACTATACATAGTTAATTAAATATTGTACATAGTTAATTTAATACTATACATAGTTAATTAAATATTGAATATAGTTAATTTAATACTGTACATAGTTAAATAAATCTTGCACATAGCTAATTAAACTATATATAATTAATTTAATATTATATATAGTTAATTGAATATTATACATAGTTAATTTAACACTACATGCAGTTAAATGAACACTACATATCATTAATTTAATAATATGCATAGTTAATTTAATACTACATAGTTAATTAAACACTGCATACAGTTAATTTAATATTATACACGGTTAATTGAATACTGCATATAGTTAATTTTACACTGTACACAATTAAATGAATTCTATATATAGTTAATTGAATACTGTATGCAAGTAATTTAATACTGTACATAGTTAATTGAATACTAAACATAATTAATTTAATATTACATATAATTAATTAAATATTGTATATAGTTAATTTAATACTATACATAGTTAATTGAATATTGTACATAAATAATTTAATACTATATATAGTTAAATAAATTTTGCACATAATTAATTTAACACTACATATAGTTAAATGAATCCTACACATAGTTAAATAAATATTATATATAGTTAATTTAATACTATATATAATTAATTAAATACTATACACAGTTAATTTAATACTGTACATAGTTAATTGAACACTATACATAATTAATTTAATATTGCATGTAGTTAATTAAATACTACACATAGTTAAATAAACACTATATACAGTTAAATAAATACTACACATAGTTAATTTTATAATATATATAGTTAATTTAATACTATATATGGTTAATTTAATGTTATACATAATTAATTTAATATTGTACATAGTTAATTGAACATTGCATTTAGTTAATTTAATACTATACAAAGTTAGATGAATCATGTACATGATTAATTTAACACTACACATAGTTAATTAAATCCTGTACATAATTAATTTAACACTACACACGGTTAATTTAATACAACACATAAATTTAACTCCAAAAGCTATAGTTAATTATTTTGTATCATGGCATATCGATACATTATCATTCATAGCACCATGCCATGCGCATACCGACACCCCCTAAGACATGGCTGTAGCCAAGCCCGTGACATAGTCCAATTTATATTGTCAAAAGAAACTTCTAGGGTTACTTCAAAAGATCGATCTATCTTATGGATTTGAATATGCTGCTTCACACCATTGGTCAACTCATCCATAACCTAAGCTAAACTTTAATGAATAGGATATGATACCAATTGCATACATTCCATATCATGGCATGCTTTTGAAGTATCATGGTACGGAATGCTTTTGAAATATCGCAGCACATTTTTGAAGAATCATGGTATACTTTTGAAGTATCAGAGTATGCTTGCTTTTGAAGTATATTAGCATGCTTTTAAAGTATGTTGGCATGATATCATGGCATGCTTTTAAAGTAATTTAATTGTGTACCATATTTTATTAACTGTATATAGAATTCATTTAACTATATGCAATGTTAATTTAACTGTATGCAGTATTCATTTAACTGTATATATCCATACTTTTATCTGTATGCTATATTAGTTTAACCATGTACAATATCCATTTAATTATATATGATGTTAATTTAATGGTGTGCAATTTTAATTTCACTATGTACAGTGTTTAATCTAGATATATAAGTTAAATTGAACACTGCACACCGTTAAATTAATGTCTCCTCTATGGTCTTTAATATAATGTTTCTTCTCAATGACTAGTCCAATTTATGCTATCAAAAGGATCTTCTAGTGTTACTTCAAAAGTTTGATCTATCTTATGGATTTGAATATGTTGCTTCACACCATAATTGGTCAACTCATCCATAACCTAAGCTGAACTTTAATGAATAGGACATGATATCAATTGCATACATTCACATACACTGAACTTAAAAAGGTATAAGTTGAAGTTTCATGTTTAGAGCAGTTAATTTTCTTATCATGGCATGCTTTTCAAGTATAACTTTTGTATCATGGCATGCTTTTGAAGTATCATAGCATGGAATGCTTTTAAAGTATCGCGGCATGCTTTTGAAGTATTATGGCACCTTTTGAAGTATCGGAGTATACTTGCTTTTGAAGTATATTGGTATGCTTTTGAATTATGTTGGCATAATATCATGGCATACTTTTGAAGTAATTTAACTATGACCATATTTCATTAACTGTGTGTAGAATTTATTTAATTGTGTACAGTTTTAATTTAACTATATATAGAATTCATTTAACTGTGTATATTCATGCTTTTAACTGTGTACTGTATTAGTTTTAACTATGTACCATATTTCATTAACTATGTATAGAATTCATTTAACTATGTGCAGTGTTAATTTAATAAATCCTACATAGTTAAATTGAACACTACACACCATTAAATTAATATCTCCTCTATGGTCTTTAATACAATGGTTCTTCTCAATGACTAGTCCAATTTATGCCATCAAAAGGACCTTCTAAGGTTACTTCAAAAAATTGATTAATTTTATGGATTTGAATATGCTACTTCATTCCATAATTGGTCAACTCATCCATAAGCTAAGCTAAACTTTAATGAATAGGATATGATATCAATTGCATATATTCACATACATTGAACTTAAAAAGGTTCAAGCTGAAGTTTCATGTTTAAAGTAGTTAATTTTCTTGTCATGGCATGCTTTTCAAGTATAACTTTCGTATCATGGCTTGCTTTTGAAGTATCATGGCATGGAACACTTTTAAAGTATCGGAGCATGCTTGCTTTCGAAGTATCTTGGCATTCTTTTGAAGTAATTTAACTATGTATCATATTTCATTAATTATATATAGAATTTATTTAACTATATGCAATATTAATTTAACTTTATACAGTATTCATTTCATTATGTATATCTATGCTTTTAACTATATACTATATTAGTTTTAACTATGTACCATATTTTATTAACTATGTGCAGAATTCATTTAACTGTGTACAGTGTTAATTTAATGAATCCTGCACATAGTTAAATTGAACACTGCACACCGTTAAATTAATATCTCCTCTATGGCCTTTAATACAATGGTTCTTCTCAATGACTAGTCTAATTTATGCCATCAAAAGGACCTTCTAGGGTTACTTCAAAAGATCAATCTATCTTATGGATTTGAATATGCTACTTCACACCATAATTGATCAACTCATTCATAACCTAAGCTAAACTTTAATGAATAGGACATGATATCAATTGTATACATTCACATACACTGAACCTAAAAAGGTACAAGCTGAAGTTTCATATTTAGAGCAGTTAATTTTCTTGTCATGGCATGCTTTTCAAGTATAACTTCCATATCATGGCATGCTTTTGAAGTATCGCGATATGCTTTTGAAGTATCATGGCATACTTTTGAAGTATCGAAGCATGCTTGCTTTTGAAGTATATTGACATGCTTTTGAAGTATGTTGGCATGATATCATGGCATGCTTTTGATGTAATTTAACTGTGTACCATATTTCATTAACTGTGTATAAAATTTATTTAACTATGTGTAGTATTAATTTAACTATATGCAATATTCATTTAATTATATATATTCATGCTTTTAATTGTGTATTGCATTAGTTTAACTATGTACCATGTTAGTTTAACTGTGTGCAATATCCATTTAATTGTATATGATGTTAATTTAACGGTGTGCAATTTTAATTTCATTATGTATAGTGTTTAATATAGATGTGTATAGTGGCAAATTAACTAATAATCATATTAAATTAATTATATAAAATTGATAATTTAACTATATCATCATATATTAGAGTGTGCCAGTATAACATACTAATACTAATAATGTGTCAAATTTCATTGTATTCATAATTTAATAATGCCCAAAATTATAATTCTTCACTAAGCATATAAGTTCAATCGAAAAGCAATTGAATAACTAAAAAGAGATAGATATTTTTAGATTTTACAAGTTCACAAAAAATTACACTTTCATAATATTTAGACTATCTACTTTTGATAAAAAAACTCTAATCTAAAATATTACTCTATAGAACCATTACATGTCCTTTTGTTATATCCTTCATTTCTGCATCATTTATATTTCATATTTCTTGATGAATCTATCTGTAAAGCTCTTCTCTTCTTTTGAGGCCTGTCAGAATGAGTTTTTGTGATAGGAGGTAAAATATGAATATCATCTGAGATACTTTGGATCACTTCAATATCAGGAATTAGATTGATGAATTCTGTATATGCTGCTCTATACATTTTAGTTTGAAAATAATTATCAGTGAAGTGATATAATGATCTACCAACATTTTCAATGCATGCACATGCATACTTATATGTCATCCGAAAGATTTGCCAATCACCATAAGAGCATGTGTATTCCTATAGATCAAGCTTACATGAGTACTTCGTATCCTTTACATCATAAATCATGATGCTTGATATAAAGACAAATAACCTACGATCCTCTTTTGCATTTTTTTGCAATACTTTTTCAGGATCGAGACAAAGATAGGTTTGGATGCTGTAACCCTAACTCCATCTATCATGCATTAATTGCATAATTTGGATTCTAATATGATCAACCATCTAAGGAATAGGAAGATGTCAAGCCTCCAAGATCCAACTATTAAAACATTCAGCAACATTAGATATCATTATATCCCAGCGTGGATCTGAAAAGACTAAATTTGTCCAATGCTCTGGCTTTGCATGTGTTATAAAATTTAATAAACCTGAAACTTCTGCTATAAGTTTGCTCATAAACTTTTAAAAAATATTCAGCCTTAGAGTATATGCAGCAATATTTAATAAATCAATAAACCTCTTTCCTTTACTTGCAGGATAATGGACAAGCACCTATATGCAAAATAATAAAACAATAATATATACAATAGTTGTATGTTAAAACACTCAATTAATTTAAAGATATAATTAATAATTTAGAAAAAGATGCTGCATACCTAATTTTTAAAATTATCTTTAACATGATGGATACAGTATGAGTGGTAGCTATCTTTGAAGTGCTTCGGCACTATTTTCATAAGTCTCTGATGTCTATCTGTCATAATCATGAATGATTGTCTATGATAGTCGACACAAGATTCTGAGGCTTCTTTCAAAATCTGACAAAACCAATCATAATTGTCATCATTCTCTATATCAACAACGGCATATGCTATAGAAAATATATCATCCTTCGCACCTTACCCATAGCACCAAATAAAACTTCTCCATCCTTATGCTTAATGAATGTTGCATCCATGAATATCAAAGGTCTACAACCTTTTATGAAACCATTGATTAAGCCTTTAAATAAAATAAATAGATGTTTGAATCATTGTAGGAGATAAATACTTCCATCTCTTCATTATTTCATCATAAATATAATTAAGAGTTATGTTTTGTGAAATTAAAATGATATGGGCTTCATTACCATAAGAGCATACAACCATAAAAACAAAATTTTCACTATTCTTACAATTCATGATTTTTAGAAACTTAGATAAAGTGTTTAAAAAAGATATTAATAAAGAAGAAAGATGTTTAGGACATAAAGAAGACAACGAAATGAAGTAAGAACAACTTTATGCAAAAATTCAATACATACATGAGTCTTAGTTTTACGATAAAAATAACAAGACTAAATGCAATATGGCAACGTAAGAAGGTTCGACTATCTGAAAAGGCTAAAAATAGTGAAAATCTCGTAACATGGCAAGGTAAGAAGGTTCGGCTATTTGAGAAGGCTAAGAACAGTAGCTAAAATGGGTAACCTCATTTTCTATTATTTTTGGTATTAATGAATGAGAATCTACGATGAAATAGGACGTCCTACAAATTCAAAAACAAAGGATCAAGAATTAAATTCTCATTTTTTTTATTTTTATGTAATATGATACCTATAAATATGTGCCAATTGTATGTAACAAGGAGGTTCCGTATGAATTTATTCATTTCAGCTTAATTTTCCTGAGGAAATCTTTCCAGCTTATTTATTAATAGAACGAAATATATGGTACGGATTTTTGACCTAACATGAAATTAAGCTAACTTACCAATTGCCACCCCAATTCTCTTACATACGGACCATATGTTCACCTAAGCTAGCAAAAAATAGAAATCAAGACATGCACGTAAAGAAGCACAGGAGAACATCAAGTTATAGTGAAACTAAATTTTCCCACCAAGGTCCAACAATAACACACCTAATTCCCAACCAATTACTAAACTATCTTAACCCTGACCAATTATATGACAATATGAAGGACAATTTGCTCTTCCACTTTCACCTAAATCTCAATTAGAAAATCTATTTAAAATAATTGGGAATGATTTTTCTTATGTGCGTAAATTCTTGGATTCTGGATAATAGATCATACATCATACACAGATAAGACTTGCATGCACTAGTACACTCGTCCACATGTAAATATGCACCACTGGACGTCTCTTAGATACCAAGTGATACATCTCAAGCAAGACTAGGATATCCAATGAATCACAACTGATTTCTCATGGATAACGACTGCTACAATGTGATGTTGGATGCTAGGTGGACGTTTTACAATAGAAGATTACAACAAAGAACTAACTCGTGTAACGCCAGATCTTTTGAGCTATATCTTTGGTGAACCCCATATAATTAGGAGCCCTTCTTAAGCGTAGGAGACCAGGATAACCTCCTTTGATTGATGCCATCACCCACCTCATTCTCGTCCATTCTAAGACCCTCTGCCTCTTGTCTCCAACCATCAACAATTGAGCCATCAGAGCCCATCGATCCCTCTCTCCATTGGGGAGGTGTCAAGAACTTGGAATCCCCTCCTGAAGAGTCACTGGGTGTCACGGGTGAGGAAGAGCGACCCACACGTAGCTGTTGGAGGGTTGCAAAAGACTCCCTCATGGCAGACATGGCCTCAAAGAAACGAGTGCAGGATGCCAGGGCAGCAGGGATCGGACGCAGCATTTCCTTCAAAGGATGAAATGTCAAAGACAGGGCTACCATAATATAAAAGTGAAGCAAACAGGAAAAATAGAACAGACAAAATTTGTATAGATGGCAACACCAGGAAATTTGAGCACCTGAATCATGAAATTTTGCAACAATGAGAAGAACAATGATTTGTATCCAAAGTCATTCAAAATAAGTATTTCTGCATCTGATGTGGAAAACTGGATGCAAAATTATGTAACTTGGGTTCTCACAAGAACATCGCCAACCATTTGGCGTTATCATGTGAATGGAGTTTCAAGTATCGACGTAAAAAGATCCCAGAGAATTTAAATAGCACGCTTGCTTCAGGGACCACCAAAATGATGGTCAGAAGTGCGCATATGAACATTTGCCAGTAAAGACACCAGTTGAATATAATGAACAGAAAATTTTGCTCAAATGCCAAATATACTGCTAATACTTTGAATTCACACCTGCATTTTTTCTAAACAAACAATAGATATAGTCATTCTCACCCGCAATATGTAAAACACCTAGAAGTCCATACATTTTGAAAAAAACTAAAACTGTTCTTTTCTTCACGTACCCCCCATACTGATGGTGATTCTCTGAAGTTCTGGCTCCACTGGAAATCAGCGACAGATGCTGTCAAAGCCCCATAATCACTAGCAGCCTTCAGCAACAGCTCCGAAAATTGTTTCTGGATCATATGTAAGAGTTAATAATATTCCACTATGAATACAAGCTACAAAATTTCTAGTTGAAATACCACCATCATCCCCAGCACCAACTATTATTTGAGGGGATGAAATGAATGAAAAATAATGATTATTTTCATGAAGTTCTAGAAATGGCTTTGCATGTCAAGCATAGATTCAAATGGGAAGTAATACTAATTAATATATTCATTTGAAAAATTTCAAAAGTTTTTAAGATAGAAATTGACAAGAACAAAAGGCCAGGTTCCAACACACCTGAGGCACCCATATACGAGGCCGTGCAAAATATGAAGGAATTGATGAGTACATATTTTGACAGGTATATTTCCTTCTCTGTCTATATATCTCTCTAACATGTTTAGGGAGAGACATTGAACATCAATGCATCAATCAAAAATGATAAGTGTCTTTTTACAAATACGATGTAATGAAAAAAAATAGTGTCCACCAATACATAGTCACATGGCCTGTCCCGAACTAGAACTCTTCCCTCACATGATAATGGTCCATCATCAACACTCCATCAAAAATTCATCCATTCTCACAAAGATATAAGGTATACGGCCATCAACCAAATTCCTCTCTGTAATCTTTAGCTTCATAAATCTGGATTAGTAATACAGGTATAGCATGTGCCTGATTAATTTTTAACTGCGAGAACAAATGGTCAATAAATTGTCAGTTTACCCTTAAATGCACAAAGGGTTTGAATACAGATGCTTAGGCAGTTCCCAGTGATCACCCAAGGCAACATATGCAACAGCTTTATCCATCTCAATGGTACAGGCAATAAAATGCACGGATGGATCATCTCTGCTTTGAGCCATTGCAAGCATCCATGTAAGAGCAAAGGCAAACTCACTTTACCAATGCAAAGTCAATGATGGAGCATTCATATCAAAAATCCATACCACTAAACATGATTTACAGCAGCCAAACTACAAAGAACCAATAATTTGTATTGGCACAATTCGATGTTTTGATTTAGTTGATGATCAGGTAGGGGCGTCCACGGTTTGGTTCGGGTCAATTTGGGATCAATTTTCAAATTGAACCAATTTGAATTGGTTTTCTAAAACCAAAACCGAACCAACCACAGAAAAACTGGTTCAAACCGAACAGAAAAAATCGGTCTGATTCAGTTTTTATCGAATTGTAGGCTACTGGGCTTATGTTAAATAGGTAACTTATGGGATGGCTTAAATGGGCAATTTACGAGATGGGCTAAATGGGCTAAATATAAAAGCAATAAACCAATGGTGCTAGGGCAAAATATAAGTGAACCGACACCATCGGGCAAAATATAAGTGAACTGATAGTATAGTATTGTATGGTATAATATGGTATAGTATATAGTATATAGTATAGTATAGTATAATGGGCTAAATGGGCTAAATATAAAAGCAATAAACCAATGGTGCCAGGGCAAAATATAAGTGAACCGAATGCAATTCATGTATAGTATACTATAGTATAGTATTATTATATTATATTATATTATATAATTATATATATATATAAATAATATTGGTGTCATCTTGTGCTTTCTCATGTTGCACGGTAACGTGCACAAGCTCAAAAATCAAAGACCGGCTCTTGTCAGTCAAAGACTGAAGAATTGGTCTTGTCCTATCTTGTCTTGGTTGGAGAATAACTTGCTTTGACAAAGGCTGGAGAATTGGCTTTCATTGGTTTTGATAATATTGTCTTGTCGTATTTTGCAGTCAACTCTTGTTGGCTTCCCAAGTTGGAGAATTGGCCAGAGAAACAATGTTTACTACTTTTGATGATAGTGTTGACTTGTCTATCATTCAATTCTTGCTAGCTGCACTTTTTTTGTTTATTGAGTTTATTGAAGCATATCCTCAAGATCAACCATGCACGTCATCCTCCCCTTCACAAGATCTCAACAAACTTGAGATTGTGAAGCCATTTGCCCGCTGTACATGTGCAGGGAGTTATTTAGTTCAACAGACGCGGAGGATTTGTTAACTTGTTGTAACAGATGCAGAGGCCTTTGTTAAACCTTTGTTATAACAAACACGGAGATTTGATCTCCTCTGTTAATGTTCTGTTGTAATAGTGTAAACATTTATATATTATATAAAGAGAAATCATCGCTCACATCAAGTGAGAGAGTATTTTCCATTTCCCATCTCCTTGTTTTCATTCATTTCTTTGTGTTTTAACTTGGAATCAAAGCCAAAAGCTCTATGGCACCATGTCTGACGTTGTTTCCAATTCCTCCACACCCACTACCACTAGTACTACTGCTCTTCCCAACATCATGCAATTCACTCCTATCAAACTTACCAAGGACAACTACATCTTATGGAAGATGCAGATCATGCCCTTTCTACGTAGCAATGAGCTTCCTGGTCTGATCGATGGCAGTACACCATGCCCTACAAAAACTCTCCCTCCCACAACCGATGGTGTTCCCGCTCAACCCAATCCGGCATACATCTCATGGATGAAGCAAGACCAACAGCTAATGAGTTGGCTTATAGCTTCCCTCTCTGGGTTTGTCTTACCCGCCATGGTTGGTTTCACCACCTCGCGACAGGTTTGGGATGCACTCGCTCGATCCTTTGCCTCTCACTCTCATTCTCGGGTTCTTCAATTGAAGACCCATCTTCATTCTCTCCGAAAAGGAAACCTCTCTGTAACAGAATACATTGAGCGTTTTCAAACCATTTCTGAGAGTCTTGCTGGTATTGGCTATCCCATATCCGATGCAGATCTTGCCATGCACATCATGGCAAGTCTTGGTCCTTCCTTTGATGCTTGCATTCCATCAATCACCGCTCAATTGGCCAACTCCACCTATACGATAGAAGACGTATATGCTGATCTGGTGGCACATGAGGGTATTCTTCAACTCAAGTCTCAGAACTCCAGTGATCAGCCGTTTGCTATGACTAACACTGTCGTCCGTAGCAACAAGTTCAACAAGAAGAATGGGGGCGCTACTAATTACCATCACCTGCAACAATTTGACTCTGGATCTCGTCAAGGACAAGGTCATGGTCGTGGCAAAGGATGCAGTAACCAGAGCCGTGATCGTTGCCAGATTTGTCATTATGATGGTCACACAGCAGATCAATGTCATAGCCGCTTTGATCCCAACTTCCAGCCATACCAGCATGGTCGCGGAGCACCACATCCGAGCGCTTACACTGTCACTAGCAGCCTTTTGCCAACACCGCCTGCTACTGCCATGCAGCACTACCATAGTGGCAGCATTCCCCAGGCAGACTCTAATGTATGGTATCCCAACTCGAGAGCAACTCACCACATCACCGCCAACTATCAACAACTCTCAACGGCAACGCCCTATCATGGTTCTGATTAGGTTCGCATTGGCAATGGCACAGGTTCGATGATCTCTCACCTAGGTTCCACTGTTCTCCCATCTTCATCCAAACCTCTTATTATGCGCAATATACTTCATGTTCCTCATATTACTCGTAATCTAGTATCTGTCCAGCAATTCTCTCGTGATAACAACGTTGTTTTTGAGTTTCATCTTTCTCCTTTTTTCATTAAGGATCGAGTCTCGAGGAAGACACTTCTCTATAGACCAGCTAAGGATGGGCTCTATCAACTACTTATCTCAAATAAAGGGCATTCTTCTGCGTTCATAAGTACCCATGCTTCTCCGGTTACTTGGCACAATCGCTTGGGGCACCCAGCTCTTCGCACGGTGCAACGTGTCTTTTCCACCAATAAATTACCCACTACTTGGTCCCTTGGTAACTTTCTTTGTTTTGCTTGTCAACAGGCAAAAAGCCATCGTCTTCACCTTTCTTGTACTGACTCACGTTCTGCTGCACCCCTCGACCTCATCTTCTCTGACATCTGGGGACCAGCACCGGTTGAGTCATCTTTTGAAAATAAATATTATGTTATCTTTGTAGATGATTTTAGTAAATACACATGGCTTTTTCCTATGGCTCGTAAGAGCGATGTGCTTGACATTTTTCTTCACTTCCAATGATACATTGAATGATTTTTTAATTGCAAGATCAAGACTGTTCAATCCGATTGGGGCAGTGAGTACCGTTCCCTTTCTCATCATCTTGATAGTGAAGGCATTCTTCACCATTTATCATGTCCACACACTCACGAGCAAAATGGGGTTGCCGAACGTAAACATCGACATCTAGTCGAGACCGCTCTTTCCTTGATGACTGCTGCATCAGTTCCACAAAAGTACTGAGATGATGCAGTCTCCACTGCTTGTTTTCTTATAAACCATTTGCCAACCCCGCTTCTTCATCAGGTTTCTCCACTAGAAACTCTTTTTGGCCACCGCCCCGATTATACTATACTCCATACCTTTGGGTGTGTGTGCTACCCATAGCTGCGACCTTACAATAATCACAAACTTGATTACCGTTCTTAACAATGTGTTCTTGGGATACAATGGAAACCATCTAGGTTATTGTTGCCTTCACATTGCCACTGGACGTAATTATGTTGCTAGACATGTAATATTTGATGAATCTTTGTTTCTCTTTTCTGCATATGAACAGGGTCATTCTCCTCCAGCTTCTGACGGCATCTATAATCCTGGCACAGCTATCTTCGGTGCAGGTTCACCTGCCCCCTCAGCCCTAGTAGCAGTGTCATCTGCTATGGACCAATTATCCTCCTCTCCCGTCCATCATCACAATATGGACTTATCCACAAAAGACTCCTCAACAGGCGCAGGTCTAATGCACTCTCCTCCTCCCACTTCGTTGGATGTCACCGCCCATCATCTTCATCATATACTCATCCTACTCCCAATGCTCCTATATCACCGCCCATCATCTTCATCATATACTCATCCTACTCCCAATGCTCCTATATCCTCGCCGCCGGCTCCCACTCTTCCACACCCATCGCCTGAGCCCGCTCCTGCATCTTCACCGCCAGTGCCTCGTCGTACCCATCACATGGTAACGCAAACCCAAGCAGCACGCGGCGACCTCGAGTTCTGACTGCATCTATTCAATTAGCAAATGAGCCGACTTGCTTCTCCCAGGCCGTCAAGATGGCCCCCTAGCGGGCCGCCATGGCATCCAAGTTCGACGCTCTTCTCCAAAATGGTACTTGATCTTGTGTTCCTCGACAACCGGCCATGAATGTTGTGGGATGTAAATAAATTTTTAAACTCAAACACCACTCTGATGGTACCATCGAGCGACACAAAGCGAGGCTAGTCGCCAAGGGATTTCACTAACAAGCTGGCATCGACTTCTTCGACACTTTTAGCCCGGTAATTAAAATCACCGCTATCCATCTTCTCTCAATTGCCATCACTGCTTGCTGGCCTATACGTCAACTCGATGTGTCCAATGCATTATTGCACGAACACCTTCAGGAGACCGTCTACATGGAACAACCCCTGGGGTTTATTCATCCACAATTTCCTCATCATGTCTGCCACATCCACATTATTGTATGGTCTTCGCCAGGCCCCTAGAGCCTGGTTCATGCAATTGAGTACTCAGCTCCTTGAACTGGGCTTTGCTGGATCAAAGACAAACACAAGCCTATTCTATAGATGCTCCTCTTCAGTCTTCATCTTCGTCCTTGTCTATGTGGATGACATGCTCGTCACCTGAAGCGACATCGGCAGCATTCAACATCTCATTAACTCACTAAGCAGTGAGTTTGCGGTTCGTGATATGGGTGTTGCTTCATACTTCTTAGGGATAGAACTGAAATCTCATCCAGAAGGATACTTCTTGTCTCAATCCAACTATATCACCGATCTCCTCCGTCGCTCTCACATGGACACAGCTCGGCCTGTTTCCACGCCCATGGCCACCTCTTCCCCGTCAGTGTCTTCTAATACTTTGCTACCCGGCGCCATACATTACCGTAGTATTCTGGGAGCACTACAATATGTGACGATCACCCACCCAGACGTAGCCTTCGCCGTCAACCGTGCTTGCCAGCACATGCACTTGCCCATGGAGGCTAACTGGGCACAGGTTAAGTGGATCCTTTTTTATCTACAAGGTATGACAGAGTGCGGCCTCTTTTTTCACCGACAATCCTCCACGTTACATGCCTTTAGCGATGTGGATTGGGCAAGTTGTGCAAGCAATCAACGTTCCACCAGCGGCTATGCCATCTTTCTTGGCAGGAATCTCATCTTTTAGAGCTTGAAGAAGCAACAAACGGTATCTCAATCAAGTACCGAAGCTGAATATAAAGCCATTGCTAATGCCACTGCTACTGCTGAAATCATGTGGCTTCGATCCCTACTAATCGAGCTAGGTCTTCACACCATCACCCCCATTCTTTGGTGCGATAACATCGGAGCCACGTACCTCACGGTGAATCCAGTGTTCCACGCATGCACCAAACACGTAGAGATAGATTTCCACTTCGTTCGCGAACACATTGCCAACAAGTCTTTACAATTTCGTTTGATCCCAACCAAAGATCAAGTGGCCGATATTTTCACCAAATCCTTGTCCAAGCAATGGTTTTCTCTGCTTTGCTCCAAACTCAATGTTCGTGACCTACCGCTGAGTTTATGGGGGCATATTGAAGCATATCCTCAAGCTCAACCATGCACGTCGTCCTCCCCTTCACAAGATCTTAACAACTTGAGATTGTGAAGCCATTTGCCCACCATATAAGTGCAGGGAGTTATTTAGTTCAACAGATGCAGAGGATTTGTTAACTTGCTGTAATAGATGCGGAGGCCTTTGTTAATCTTTGTTATAACAAACACGAAAATTTGATCTCCTCTGTTAAAGTTCTGTTGTAATAGCGTAAATATTTATATATTATATAAAGAGAAATCATCGCTCACATCAAGTGAGAGAGTATTTTCCATTTTCCATTGTTAGATGTGTGCCCTAGAAACCAGATTGGCTAACACTTATAATATACTTCTAAGGGCAATTTTATAATTTTGATTATAAATTAATAAAATAATTATTTTCTATCACAGTGTGTATTTAAAGTGTATGTGATACATTCTTTGAGTTAATGGTAATGACAATTCATATTTTCAAAGAGTTGAAAATTTAAGACATGAATTTTCATAATTAACTCATAAACAGCTCCCGACCATAAGATCATCACGAGGATGGTAATTGATCTAGAAGATTGGTGTACGATCGCTTTCTTTGAGTAGATGAGTCTTGAGTCTACGGTGTGGAGACACCAGAGCAAGAGTACAGGTACTCGTTAGAGAACGAGGGCACTGAGCGTGACCACCTCGAGCATTCATAAGGAAGTCTACCTTCTCGTCGATGACTGGCTCGATGTTGCAGTAGTATGTCTGGTTCTTTAACCTAAGGTGCATCGGCAATTCACCTTGAGGGTGTTGTAGTTTAAATACACCATAACTCGATTTCCTAGCCATTCGAAATCCTGAGGTGTATGTTGGCTATAGTACGTTCATTGTAGGAATTGGATTGCACCAATAAGAGATCTATCTACCTCGGTAGATGAGTAACCCTATGATGATCATGAGAATCAAGTCCATAAGCCCATGGCCATGGCAGAGTAAAAATGATAGAAAGAGTTTCTATAAGAATTTCACATAGGACTCGAATCGAATGATTAATTTATATGATGGATATTGGATTTGACAAGTTCACCTTAACCCCAATCCTGTCGAAGCTCAAGATAGAAGAATCCAATCACACAGGTAGCTGCTCCGAGAGGTTCACTTTCAATTCTGATGGATTATCACCATATACTGCTAGGTGTCACTGGCGGATTTTGGAAGCAATTAGAATGATTTTGATGATCGATCGTTCTAATTGTATGAATCAGAAAAATTCTGATCCATCGAAAAGTCCTGCCAGAGCCACCACCATCGACTCCAGACGAGACTTTGTTTTGTAGGACACCGGCGGCGACCTCTTCTTCCTCGACTCCAGCTCGATCCGGCGTCGACCAGATTTCGCACTAACATGATTGACGCTAGAGGAAGAGCTCTCTATTCCTGAGATACCCTTATTCTTAAAGAAGTGCCCAGTCGACCTGTGGATCTTCTTCAAGGTTCATCTCCATCCTCTTCCTCAATCCCAAGAAATACCTCCAAAGAAGGCGACTACCCGGAGATCTACCGCTTCTGCCGTCAGATCTGAGCCAAATCCATCCGCTCCTGCTCCATCGTCGGTGCTTCAACCTCCACCAACGGCCATGGTAGATCCGAAACAGTTTAACCTGCTGATGCAGCGGGTTCAGAGCCTCACCAAATAGTGCAGGCCATACGGCAACCCCCGGTGGCGATTCCATCAGAAAATCCATCATCGGAATGTCAGAAACCGATTCCAAGGAGGAGCACTTGGGCTAGCATACCCGTCGCCCCTAGGAAGGAAAAACAGAGAGCAGAGAATCCTTGTTTGGATCGTGATTCTTCTCCGAAAGAGACATTCTCCATCTACAGTCGAAAGCCTTTCAAGATCTGCGATCGAGATGACGTCCTTGATCAAAAACTACGAAAGATGGACCGACGGATTGAGAAACTCCACCACGTCGCCCCGGCTCACCATGACGATGTCCGCACCGATCCTCCTTTCTCTTCTCGAATTATGCAAGAGTCCGTTCCGCTGAACTTCAAGCTTCCCCAATTTGAAAGCTACGATGGAACCTCTGATCCGATCGATCATCTGGAGGCCTTCCGGACCATGATGCTGCTCCATGGCACACCAGACGCCATCTTATGCCGAGCTTTTCCATCTATCTTAAAAAGAGCGGCAAGAAACTGGTACTTGGCGTTGAAGCCGGATACGATCTTCTTTTTTGACCAGATGAGCCATCAGTTTGCGGCTCACTTCGTCAGCAGCCGACGTCCGTGCTGAGGTTCGAATTTTCTGATGAATATCAAGCAGGAGGAAAAATCTATCCGGGCTTACGTCACCGAGTTTAATGCTGCTGCATTGGAGGTCCGAAATCTGGACCAATCTGTTGCAATGGCCGCACTTAAGGACGGCCTTCGGAAGAACGATTTACTATTCTCCCTAGAGAAGAAGTACCCCAGGAACTTTATCGATCTATTAGCTTAGGCTGAGGGATATGTCCGAGCGGAAGAAGCCTTCAAATTGAAAGATGAGGAAGCCGCAGAAAAGCGGGGGCTAGAGATAAAATATCATCCGAGCTTCAACTTCAAAAGAAGATAAGATCTCTCTCTACTTCAACCAAAGATAAGATCTCCCCCGAGCTTCAACTTCAACAGAAGATAAGATCTCCCCCGAGCTTCAATCTCAATAGGTGTAGAGTCCGAAAAAGAACTTTGGCAGTCGTCTTTTTTGTACTCCCTTCGAATTTTGAACTCGAAAATGGGGAGACTATTATTGGGGATAAATTCCGCTCCCGTCGAAGTTCAGTTTGATGCTTAGTCTAATGTAACTGGTAATCACGGAAGAGCTTCGATCTGAAATTCTCCTCCAGCAGTCGAACCTCTTTCAAACTCCTTCAGCAGCCGAACTCCTCCAGCGGCCGAACTCCTAAAGCGGTCGAACCCCTTCCGAACTCCTTCCGAACTTCTCCTTCAGTCGGATTCCTATAGGAGCCGAACTCCTACCAGACTTCTCCTTCTTTCAAATTCCTCCAACGGCCGAACTTCTTCCGAACTTCTTCAGTCGGATTCCTTCAGTAGTCGAACTCCTACCGAACTTCTTCTTCAGTCGAATTCCTCCAAGAGCCAAACTCCTTCTGAAACTTCTCCTTCAGTCAAATTCCTCCAGCAGCCGAACTCCTTTTGGACTTCTCCTTCAGTCGGATTTCTCTAGCAGCCGAACTATCGAACTTCGCCTTCAGTCGGATTCCTTCATGAGCCGAACTCCTTCCGGACTTCTCCTTCAATCGGATTCCTCCAGGAGCTGAACTCCTTCCGGACTTCATCTTCAGTCGGATTTCTTCAGGAGCCGAACTCCTTTCGGACTTCTTCAGTCAAATTTCTCCAACAGCCAAACTCCTTCCGAACTTCTTCAATCGGATTCCTCCAAGAGCCGAACTCCTCCCAGACTTCTTCGACTGGACTTCTCCATCAGTCGAACTCCATCTGGACTTCTCCATCAGTCGAACTTCATCCAGATTCCTCCAGCGGATTACTTTCAGAATTCAACTAGCATTCCTCCCGGATGATCCCCTCTAGCCGTGTTTCCTTTAGGAGTCCGAACTTCTCTGAAATTGATATATGTCAAAGCTCTTCACCAACCGATGCCTGCTTACTCTAAACTTCGACTATTAAATCTCGACAAACGGACATCACGACAATGGACACCTCTCTCCGTAACAAACTCCACGTGGCCCCGAGCGGCTCAATACCGGACGGCTATGGCTATCACTGTCAGTCTGCTACAGACGGCGCCCCTCTCCGTAACAAGCCCCACGCAGCCCCGAGTGGCCCGCTACCGGACGGCTACGGCTATCACTATCGGTCTGCTAAAGGCGGCGCCCCTCTCCACAACAAATCCCACGCGGTCCCAAGCGGTCAGCTACTAGACGGCTACGGTTGTCACTATCAGTCTGCTCCGAACTTCCTCTATAAAAGGGACCCTCCAGATACGTTTTCTTTAGGCTCTCTTCTCCTTCCCAAAACTCTGCTGAATTCTTTCCTGAGCACTCCATTCCTATTGGCCAGAAGAGCTGACTTGATCGTCAGAGGATCCCACCAGAGCCACCACCACCGACTTCGAACGGAACTTTATTTTGCAGGTCACCGATGGTGACCTCTTCTTCCTTGACTCTAGCTCGATCCGACGTCGACCAGATTTCGCACCAACGGTGATAATCCCAAAACCTATGACGAGACGATATTAGATATTGACTCCGAGAAATGGTTAGAGACAATGAAGTCAGAGATTGACTCAATGCGCTCCAACCAAGTCTGGACCTTGGTAGATCCACCTGAAGGTATAGTACCTATTGGGTATAAATGGATCTACAAGAGAAAGATAGATGCAGATGGAAATGTGGAGACATTCAAGGCTAGATTAGTGGCGAAAGGATATAGTCAGCGCGAAAGCATTGACTATCAGGATACCTTCTCGTCAGTAACCATGCTAAAATCCATCCGTACATTGCTTGCTGTTGCAGCCTATTTCGATTATGAAATATGGCAGATGGACGTAAAAACGACCTTCTTAAATGGATATCTTGAGGAATACATCTATATAGAACAGCCGCTAGGTTTCACATCCAGTGATGCTGATCACAAGGTCTGCAAGCTGTAAAGATCCATCTATGGACTTAAGCAAGCATCTCAGAGCTGGAATGCTCGTTTCAATGATGTGATCAAATCATTTGGATTCATCAAGAACGAGGAACCATGTGTATTCAAAAAGATCAATGGGAGTACAGTTGTCTTCCTCGTACTGTACGTGGATGACATCCTCCTTATTGGAAATAATATTCCCATGTTGACCATAATTAAAATGTAGTTATCAAAAGAATTCTCTATGAAAGACCTAAGAGAGGTATCCTTTATTCTAAGAATTAAGGTTTATAGGGATAGACCGAATAGGATGCTGGGTCTCTCACAGAAGATGTACATAGAGAAGGTATTAAAGAGGTTTAGCATGGAAAACTCCAAGAGGAGATTGGTGCCATTCAGACATAGCATTCATCTCTTCAAGAAGATGTGTCCCAACATACCTAAGGAAATTGAACGCATGAGCAAGATCCTTTATGCTTCGACAATAGGAAGCCTCATGTACGTCATGCTATGTACACGACCTGATATCGCCCATGCTGTGAGTGTCACGAGCAGATATCAGTCGAATCCAGATGAAGAGCACTGAACTTCTATGAAATGTATCCTTAAGTACTTAAGGACTAAGGATATGTTCTTGATTTTTGGTAATGGAGAACTCCAAGTCCAGGATTATACAGACTCAAATTTTGTCTGATATAAATGATCGAAAGTCGACATCTGGTAGTCTGTTTATGTAATGATGGTGCTGTCAGCTGGAAGAGTTCCAAGTAGACTGTGATAGCAGATTCCACCATGGAAGCAGAGTACATCGCTAGATCGAAAGCTACAAAGAAGGCGTTCTGGTATAAGAAGTTCACCGCAGAACTCGAAGTGATGCTATCAAATGCCGTTCCTCTGTACTGCGACAACAATAACGCCATAGCCCTAGCTAAGGAGCCAAGGACTCACCAGAAATCCAAGCACATCAAGCGGCGATTCCACCTCATCTGTGATTATCTCGAGAAGGATTACGTCGAGGTCAAGAAAGTCAACTCCGCAGACAATGCGGCAGATCCACTGATGAAGCCTTTAGGCCAGTAGAAGATCGAAGCCCACCTTGAGAAGATGGGACTTAGATTTGTAGCCAACTGGCTTTAGGTCAAGTGGGAGTTTGTTATATGTGTGCTCTAGAAGCCAAATTGACTAACACTTGTAATACACTTCTAAGGATAATTTTATAATTTTGACTATAAATTAATAAAAGGATTATTTTCTATCACAGTGTATATTTAAAGTGTATGTGATACATCCTTTGAGTTAATGGTATTAACAATTCATATTTTTAAAGAGTTGAAAATTTAAGACATGAATTTTCATAATTAACTCATAAACTGCTTCCGACCGTAGGATCATCACGAGGATGGTAATTGATCCGAAAAATTGGTGTACGATCGCTTTTTTTGAATAGATGAGTCTTGAGTCTACGGTATGGAGACACCGGAGCAAAAATACAGGTGCTTATTAGAGAACGAGGGCACTGAGCATGACCACCTCGAGCATTCATAAGTCTACCTTCTCATCGATGACTGGCTCGATGTTGCAGTAATGTGTCTGATTCTTTGACCTAAGGTGCATCAACAATTCACCTTAAGGATGTTGTAGTTTGAATACACCATAACTCGGTTTCCTAGCCATTCGAAATCCTGAAGTGTATGTTGGCTATAGTACGTTCATTGTAGGAATGGAATTGCACCAATAAGAGATCTATCTACCTTGGTAGATGAGTAGCCCTATGATGATCATGAGAATCGAGTCCATAAGGCCATGGCCATGGCAGAGTGAAAATGATAGAAAAAGTTTCTATAAGGATTTCACATAGGACTCGAATCAAATGATTAATTTATATGACGGATATTAGGTTTAACGAGTTCACCTTAACCCTAATCCTGTCGGGGCTCAAGATAGAAGAACTCAATCACACAGGTAGCTGTACCAAGAGGTTCACTTTCAGTTCTGATGGATTACCACCATATACTACTAGGTATCACTGGTGGATTTTGGAAGCAATTAGAATGATTTTGAAGATCGATCATTCTAATTGTATGAATCAGAAAAATTCTGATCCATCGAAAGATGTTTCGATGATGTCGATGATGGAGATCACGACATGTCTCATTACCATACGGAGCTGAACCTAACTGGATCATACAAATAAGGGTTTGGATCTGGATGTCATCAATTGAGCTAACCTAGTTCGATTGATTTGGATTAGATCCAATCAGGTTCAAGGTAATTATGCTAGCATACGATTGAGCCTGACTTTCTCCTTCTGTAATCTTTCTGATTCGTCACAACCGAGTCGAATTTGATTTGACTCATTCCTATATCTTGAATGGATTTATTTTCATCTGACTGGAATAAGTCCAGATCAGATTAATTATGAAAATTAAACTCATTCCTACTGCAATTGGACTTGGGTCAATAGTTGACCCAATTGAGAGAATTGAGGGTCACGTGATCAGAGAATTTTAGAAAAATCTCTAGAAATTATTTTGTCCTAATTTTTGGATATGTGATAGGACACGAGTTATACTTTGGGTGTGCAAAATTTCGTGATTTTTGGAGGTGCCTAGACTGGGTTTTGATAGAGTTTGATTTGGATCAAACTCTTGAGGGAAGAGTCCTAGACGCACATGGACTCTTCCTTATCCTTTCATGCCGCCACCTTCCAAATGATTTTTTTGGCATTAAAACCAGATGGGATCTGGGGTTTTTCGTGGAGATCAGGTCCAAGAGTCCCAATGGTCGAATTAATAAGGTTTTTGATCAAAAAGGGACTCTTTATGGCGCTATGTCTTGTATAAGAACTCTTCTCACGAAATTGCCTCAACGTAATTTATTTTTTCCACACCCAAAGGAGCCTTTCCTCTAATATCCACGCCCCCTCTATCCTCTCTCTCCCTCTCTTCTACATGCCTAAAAAGTTAGGCACAAATCTGAGTTGAAGGTCCTAGGTTTTTGGCACAAGATTCAGTATCTACACGACGGTGTTCGTAAGACGAACAGACTGCCCTCAAAAATCATTTTGACGGCTTTTCAAATCAGATCCAGATCTCATTTTTGGAAGAGAGATTCACAAGGAGAAGACGTTCAGATCCTGCCCAAGTGGATACCGATAGAGGCCAGACGCGTGCGTGGCTCCTTCCAGAACCTCAAAAATCAATAGGATCATCGTAGGATAATTAGATTACCAAATCAAGTACTTGAAATTAAATCTAATTTAATTTTATTTTTAACTTTTAATATCAGATCTCTATGATCAGATCCGAGAAGTCTCAAATCTGATTAGGATTTTAGAAAAAAAATTTTAAAATATTTCTTCAGATCCAATCAGATCTGAACGATCCTATGCCGGGAAAACAGGTTTTCCTTCACCCATCTCCTTGTTTTCATTCCTTTCTTTGTGTTTTAACCAAGTTAGAGGGAGAATACCAAAGTAGTCATCTTCATTGCTTTCTGCATAATTAGTGGAGGACAGACTTTGATGGCTTTTATTGTCTTCTTCTTCACTGTCAAACTTAGAGTTTTTAAGAGAAATCTTCTATATTCCTCTTTTAATTTTGTTGTTGCAAGTCTGAAGCTCGAAGAAGCTTTATGCTTTAAAAATTTTGCTGTTTATGGTTCAATGGCTAATGAAGAGCATTGCGAATGGCTTGAGAACCATTCCAAGACTTCTAATTTTATTGCCTTTTTAGGACTAAATTTTTGCCATCATTTGATTTTGAATCTTCGTCCTAAAGAAAGAGAAAGTGAAGAGTTTGGAACGAAAACATATTCCTAACATGCAATCCATGCTAAGTTAGAATTGGAAAAAGAAATTCAATAGAATCGAGAATTTTTTGTTTCTTGTTGGAAGAGAAACCTTTTGCTGGTAAGCCTCAAGACTTTCTATGATAGAGGATGGGAGGATTTCATTGATGGATCCATAATATTTCCACCAATTGGAGAACCAATAAGAAAAACGAAAATTGACTCCATTCTTAAAGTAAAAGAGCCAAGAGTGACAGTGATTTTGATTTTAGAAAGGAAAGGTTAAGTATCAAATATTTTGATAATCTTAATAATTGAAATATTGAGGACTGAAATTTGGAAGAGTTTTCCAAACTTACTTGGATTATCTCCCCATGCAGACAGAGATAAAACTTGAAGAATGGCATTACCAACCAATATTGAGGACTAAAAATCTTTCCACCTGAATGGCATTATCAACCGAAAGATTTTCGAGAAACTCAAAAATTTTATGAATTTGTTTTAGTGAATGCTAAGTCAATTGCTATAAAGTATTACAAAGACAAAAATGATGAATCTTTATTCACTCACTCTACGGTCTAAATTCTTCAAATCTTATCTCCATCAACATAGGAAGATAATCCAAGCAAATCTAGAAAACTTTCACAAAATTTCAGTCCGCAATATTTCAATTTTTAGGATTATCAAAATGCTTGATGCCTAGCCTTTCTTTTCTAAAACCAAAATCGCCATCACTCTTGGCTCGAATGGAGTCAATTTTTATTTTTCTTATCGGTTCTCCAATTGGTAGGAATATTATGGACCTATCAATGAAATCCTCCCATCTTCTGTCATAAAAAGCCTTGAGGCTTACCAACAAAAGATCTCTCTTCCGACAAGAAATCAAATTTTTTTTATTCTATTGAATTTCTTTTCCCAATTCTAACTTAACATAAATTGCATGTTGAGAGTATGTTTTTATTCCAAACTCTCCTCTTCCTCAAAGAAGAAGATTCAAAGTCAAATAGTGGTAGAAATTTACTCCTGAAAAGGCAACAAAATTGAAAGTCTTGGCATAGTTCTCAAGCCATTTGTAATGGTCTACATCAACCATTGAACCATCAAAAACAAAGTTTTAAAGCACAAAATTTCTTCAAGCAGCAATATCAAAAAAGAAATATAAAAAACTCCTCTTAAAAACTCTTTCTAAGCTTAACAATAAAGAAGAAGATAATAAAAGTTATCAAAGTCTGTCCTCTACTGATTATGCAAAAAACAATGAAGATGACTGCTTCGGTATCCTCCCTCCAATTCAATAATCAAAAGATGTGCAGCCAACAAAAATTGAATGATAGACAAGACAACACTATCATCAAAAGTAGTAAAACCTGTTTCTCCAACCGATTCCCAAGTCCGAAAAGCCAAGAAGAGTTGACTAGCAAGACAAGACAAGACAACATTATCAAAACCAATGAAAGCCGATTCTCCAACTTTCGTCAAAGAAAGCTGATTCTCCAGTCAAGACAAGATGATCAATTCTTCAACCTTTGACAGACAAGAGCTAGTCTTTGATTCTCCAACCTATGCACATTACTATGCAACATGAGAAAACACATGATGACACCAATAATTCTGAATTTTAAAAGGGTTGAAGTCCACATTGGTCCTATAAAGAGGGGAAGAACCCCCTTTGCAGGGAGCATCCAAAAAACAACTCTTCTTTGTATCCCTTTCTGCATCCCAATCAAAATATACCTTCAATTTTGACATCAAACAACCCTCCTTGGTATCCCCTTCTATATCCCAATATACCTCCACTCTTTGTATTCAGTCTTCAAGTTATCAAGATCAAAAGAATTGGAGTTGCCAGACTTGTAAGTTTCCAAATATTAAGTTTTTCAAATATGATTATTTCAATATGATACTTTCAATTTTCTTCTGCATTACTTTCAACTTCAACATTGATTTTCTCCTAGGTCACATGGGGGGTGTGTGTGCGTGTGTGTGTGTGTGTACTAGTTTTTTCTAAACTGAAACCAAAATTGAACCATTTTTTTTGGTTTCTAAAATTTTTAAACTGAAACCGAACTGAATTTGAAAAAAATCAATCCAAACCAAACTGAAATTAGGAGTTCAGGTCGATTTTGCAGTTTGATAGGTTTCCTTGCACACCCCTATGATAGGACAAAGGGCGAGCTTTGACACCCCTATGATATGGTGGGAGCCTCATGCACTGTGATGCCTTTTTTAGTAGTTGGGCAGCACCTGTATCAGTTAAATTATGATTTCTGGATGTTCCAAACTATGTAGAACATGATCAATAGAGAAGATTCTCAATTTGTATGGCCTACAACATATTTTAGCAAATAAGCCTTATCCATATTCTACAATCTGCATCCACCTGATGCATCCACATGATTTTTCGAGAAAGACAGACGAGATGCATCACTATTTTATTTAGGTTCATGAAGTTGATACAAAAATTTAGGACAATGTAGATACATGGAGAAGTCAAGATCCTTCCTAACCTTGGAAGAAGAAACAGAAACCCAGTCAGTCCACAATAAAGAAATCTCATTTACAAGTAATCGAACAGATTTGATGAAAACATAAAATTCTGGCATTCCTTTACTACCAGGATTTCCTCCAAATTGCAGTTGCAAGAATATCCCACTAACAAAGCTGTTCCTTGCTCTCAGAACAGTTCTCCAGAAATATGAGACGTTAGGCATCTGACCAGAGTTCCAAAAGGGTTCCTTCTGTTTTTATGCACTCCCACCAAATCCTTCCAGAGATGATCATTGCCAATGAAAAATTTTGACCATCATTTCCCTAGACAGGCAACACTAAGATCTCTGAGATATTTCACACCAAGACCCCCCTCCCTTAGGCCAACATCAGATTTGCACAGACAATTCCAGCTAACTAAACAGTAGGCTCATTTAGCATCATCCATACCTTGCAGAAATAGGACCTTCTGAATCTGTCAACTCTTTTAGTAACCCAACTGGGATCCAAAAAGACTCGAGCACACCAGTAAGTTAGATAATACAGAACCAACCAAGTTAATCTTCCACCAATTGAATATATTCTTGCAGCGCAGCCATCAAGCCTCTTCTCTATTTTCTCAATCAAAGGCATCCAATATCTGTTCTTTAGACCATCAGGCCTTTGAGGGAGGTCAAGGTACTTCACAGGGAAGTTCTCTTACAGTTTGAAGAAAGATCTCTGTTACTAAAATAAGCCAGACCTAACTTAAGATAATTGATTTTCAAACCAGAAGTCCATTCATAGAGAAATAGGCCGGGGGGGGGGTGTGCGAGGGCGGGCCAAGGTCTGCTATAAGACCATTGTACAGAGTCAAAGTTCAGCATTCTGCCTAGAACATCAACTAATAGAAGAAATAAAAGAGACCGGATAGGATCCCCTTGAAGCAAACCCCTCTTAATTTTTTATCCACTTACCAGCCTCACCATTAACCAATATGGCCGCCTTATCTTGACAAATGCATTCTTTCACCTATTCAATACATTTCTGATCAAAACCCGACTTCTAGCAGTTACATAGAACGTTCTAGTCTACCATGTAATAAGATTTTCCAAAGTCCAGTTAAAGTAGAACACCTTACCTTATGACTTCAAGCAAACATTTCCTAAGCCAAATCAAAGCTATTAAGTATGTGTCTTACTTCAAAAAATGAAGCTTGAGCCCAACCATGTCTCAAGTCTAATAGCTAAACTTTTTGATACAAACTTACTTGCATAATTGACCAGAATGACAGGTCAAAATTCATTTGTACTAAAGGGTCCTCCAACTTTTGGTACAAGAGTTACTAAAGAATATAGAATCAAAGTCTACCCTGCCTCTGAATAGGACTTTGGTCGTATAGACAATACCCAAAACTTTTGGAAAATTAGAATAGGAAAGATAGCATGCTAGGAGGGCATTCTCATGACCTCAAACAAATGTGACTTATTCAATGCCCTTCATTATGAAATCCACTTCCAGCTGAGAAACATCGCAAGTTGAGTCAAGATGCAAGGAACTCCAGCCCATATGAATTTGGGGTTGAGAATGGTCACCACATAGATTCTTGTAATAGTTAAAGAATTCCTGAACAATAAGGTTGCTACCAGTAATGGTAGAATTCCCAACTGCAACAACCTTCACTCTATTCCTTCTACCATATACAATTTTGTGAAAAATATGAACAGTTTCTATCAACCTCCTCGAGTCAATCCTCTCTAGCTCTTCATTCCTACAAAAATTTCTACATCATTTTAAGGTCTTCTTTATTTCCATCTCTGTCCTTCTCTCTCAGTCCGGTACAGAACCTATGTCTGCTTAATTAACATCTAATTCATGAATAGACTAGAGCAACTCCATTCATCTCCTGATGATGTAAAGATTTTCAATTTTTTCCACTGCTTCAATTTGCCCTTAACATGTCTGAACATGGTGAATAGAAGGGCAAAGAATTTTATATTTAAAATTTTTTCAAAGCACGTCTCTATCAGAGTAACAACTAACAAGATTTAGATTATCAAGCCAAGCATTTCAAATCTAAAGAGCTTGTCACTTTGATAACCAATCCCAAAAATCAGATATAAAGTCACTTGATCAGAAGTAGGTTTGAGATCCAAAAAGAGCCTCCTTTTTCTGAACTGTGTGACCCAAAAATGGTCACCACATTCATGCTGTACTTAAAGCAATCTTGCATCTCCTCAAGATTTAAATCTTCTTGAGACCTAGACAACTTATTACTCTTTTCTTTTCCAAAATTGGCATAATGATCCACCACAACCAACCAATTGATAGGCACCAATCCAATATTTACCTAGTTCATATTTGAGACACCAATTTGTCTCAGTGAAATGATATTTTACCCCTATCTTAAAAAATCTCTCAATTCCCAACTCAAGAGTCTCAACTAGGCACAAACAAGAAACTCCACAAATTTCTACAACAAAGATTAGGGCTGAAATTGGATCAAATACAAATCGAATACTAGTATGTGCATACAGATTTGTTTTGATTTGTTTTAATATCCATATTTGTTTTGTTTGATGAATACAGATATGGATACGAATGTTAGTCAAATACAAAAATTCATATCCATATTTGTTTTAAACAGATACAGATATAAATTGGATACCAAAAGCATCGACGGATATAATTCAGATAATTAAATTTTAGAGTAAATTACAAAACCCCTCCAATGGTTTACATTAAGTTTACATAAATTACGCTTGCACCCAATAGCTTGTAAAACATTTATACCCAGTTAAATTAATGGTGTTAGTGAAATTATTTGCCTCATATGAAAAGTCGAAATTATCCTGAGTGGGGAGGAGGATACACGTTTTCTTATGTCCTTGGGTGGTTGTTGCCTCCCTTAAGGTTATTTTGGATATTTGAAATTTTTTTCTGACATGATATTTGGGTCCCATTTAATGTTAACAGTTTGACTAACATTCAATTAAGTTATAGTTTGAAGCATTGGATAAAAATAAACCGCAGGAGGCTAAGAATAGATTTTTCAAACTATTGGGTGTGAGAATAATTTATCCCTAATCTCAAGTGGTTTTTATAATTTACTCTAAACTTTTTAAACATATTATCAAAGATATTACTAAATGGATGATAAATCAAGTTACCAGCACGTTAATGTAGTCATTTATTTTCCTTAAAAGTTCACGAGTGCCATATAAAATTAAAAATAGTTATAAATAAAAATCGAATATTCGGATATGGATTGGATAGTCTATCCACATCCATTTTCGTTTTTCTTTGATAGATATAGATACGGTTCTAGATATTAGTCAAATGCTCGAATTTCTATCCATATCCTGATAGATTCGAATACGAAAATTTATCAACATGGATATCATCCGACCCACTTTCACCCCTAGCAAAGATTGGATTACCCAATTTCTTTAAGTTTCCTTCTTCTAAATTCAATATAGACCTTGCTGTACCATCAATGCCAATCTTCACTGAATAAGCTAGGGGCATTAGATTAGGAGACATGACATAGTTGAGCCAATTATCCACCCTGATCTTAAAACTATAACAAGGGGCACCAATATTTACTTTCGTAACCTTTGGCATTCTCTTCAATCATTACACACCATTATAAGATTAAACTCCAGGTATTTCCTTGAATGACCATTGACATCGAACAATTTAAACTATATGGCTAGACAAAAAGATCACTTGACAACATGAACAGGAACTCCATATAAATTTAGCTCCAGAAGGGAATTTAATAATAAAAGCCCAAACACCGCCTAAGGCCTTTACCTCCCACTTCCAATTCCAATCAACATAAGAAATATAAATTGCTTTCCGCCTCTCCTTTTAGGAACTTCATCAAAGGATAAGGTAACGGTCAAATCATGAGCCTCGCCAAATTACTTCTTCATGTGCTTCGATATAGGAAAGGCCATTGAACCAAGAATAATCTAATGCTCTACCATTTCTCACCAAGTACCAACAAGAGCATTAAGTGGAAGCCTCCTACAAAGAAAGCTTCTATGGCCAATCCTATAGCCATGAAAAACACCAAGGATATTATGCACTCACTCCATTGATGGTCTCTATCTCAAGTCTTGATGCAAACTCCTTTAAGGATAAGAAGATGGGAAAGCTAAACCTTCTATTGATAAAGACCAAAAGATTTAGAAAAATTATCTTGGTAGATGGCTCCCTTGTTTTAATAAATTTGGTGCCGCACAATGTGCAGACTATGGCAGCATCCTTCTCCATTTATTATTCTTTCTCATGTCATCTCCTTGCTCCCCTACTCTTCCTTTTCTCTCATTTCTTCTTTAATATTTCATCTTTCACTCTTTTCAGATTTTTCCCTTAGTCTGAATTTATTACATGATATCAACACAGGATTTGGGCCTAATCTGTGTTTGTTTTGCTGCCTGAAAACAAAGTGGGGAGGAAACCCATGTTTTGCTGCAAATAAAGTGCTCCTTTCTATCTGCAGGAGTGTTTCTTCTCTTATTTGCAGGATGCGTGTCAATCCAAATCATAGTTCGTAGTAGTGCCCTCTTTCTTCAAACAAAGCATGTGATGCTGTGGAAAGAGAATGGTTGAGGGATAACGGCATTCTATTTCATGCCAGTCTTTGTCAAGAAGTGAGTCTACATCTACCTCATCACCCCAGGATCGCCAAACATTGGCAAGAGCCTTCACTTTGTTTCTCAATCAGCAATTTGTGTATCTATCGTACAGAAGTGCAGAAAAGATGATGCTTTTGATTCAGTTACTGCCCTGTTAAAATTTCCTCATTGTTTGCGGGTTCCAAGTGAAACCAAATTAATTGTAGCAGTCCCTAAATTGTTTCCTTGATGAAAGCTGCTGCTATTGTTACTTCGACTTTCATTGTGGCGGGTGGAGAATTTGTTGCAAAGTTTGGAGTTTCCATGGCCAATTTACTTCACAGCTGTCAAGCTTTGTGGGGCATGGAATTATTTTCAATGGGCCAAAGCAGTGGAAGTTTTCCTCAAGGCAAAAGGAAATCATGGTTATATCATTGAAAATCCACCTGCTGATAGTAACAAGATGAAGGAACCACGACAAGGAAACTCACAGGTCATGACTTCATTGTGGAATAGCATGGAACCCAATGTAAGCTGCAATCTTATGTTTTATGACACAGTTAAAGAAATTTGGGAGACCACTTGCGAAACATTTGTTTGAGAAGAATATTACTCGCATATGTAAAATATATGAGCAGATTTTTCAGTTACAACAAGGGGACAAGACATTGAGTGATTGCTATAGTCAGTTAAGAGGTCTTTGAGACAGTTGAATGTTTATCAACCCCTTACAAGAGATATTGCAAAACAGAGACTGCAAAGAGATGAATTCAGAGTTGCCAAATTTCTATCTGGACTTAATTCCAAATATGATGACTAGAAGGGACAATTCATCAGTCGTAAGCTACCTACCTTGAATAGTGTGTATGCTCACTTTCAATGAGTATCAATCTCATCTAATACTCAATCCTTAGGAAAAAGGTCAACATCTATCTCCCCTAGCACAGACTCTAGTGGTCGAAGCGATGGTGGAAGAGGTCGTGGGGGTCACCCAGGACAAAGTAGGGGGCACAATAATGACAAGAAATGTACCTAGTGTGGTCGCACCAACCACACAGGGGAACATTGTTGCAATGTGATAGGAAGAACAGCATGCGCAAACCCAGTAAGTGCAAATCAAGCATTTCCTCCAGTAGAGATCTTGGTGTATCATCAAGTGTTGATGCTCCAATATCATCTACCTCAGATGATACAGGGTCAATTTCCTGAGAGGAATATTATCAGTTCCTCATGCAAAAGGCTTAATCTAAAGCAACTCTATCCTCATCAGGTACTGTCTTTCTTCATGGATTATTAACTCTGGCACTCTGATCATAAATCTGGTACTCTCAGTTCCTTTTTCTTCTCTCAGTTATTTCGCTTCTAACAAACATGTCACACTTGCTGATGGCATTCTATCCTGTCTTTTTGTTCACAAAGAAGCTCAAGCTTCACCCTCTTTGTCATTATCTTCAGTTGTATATGTTCCTAAATTTTCATGCAATTTGTCGTCAGTGAGTCAATCAACTAAATAACTAAACTGCAGTGTCGCATTTTATCTTCTTGTGAATTTCAAGATCTCTGCATGAGGAAAATTATCAGTGGAGGACGTGAAGGAGGTTATATCTTATTAATCCTGAGGGGTGGTTTCCTCAGTTTTGGTGACTCATGGAAAGTCTTTCAAGAGATGACGCTGTCATTTAGGACATCCATCATTTTCTATCTTGCATCACATCTTTCCAAATTGTCTAGATATGTCCAATACTTGATTTGAGTAATGTGAACATCATCTAATCATTTTTCCTCCCCACGTTAACAAGTGTAGTCAAAGTACTTTTTCTCTTGCACAGAGTGATGCATGGACATCCTGTACCTCATGAATAATCGGATTCAAAAATTTTGTTACATTCATTGATGACTATTCTTGTGTGAGATATAGCTCTATCTCATGAACATGAATGACGAGGTGTTCTCCATGTTCAAAATTTTCCAAAGAAGTTTTAAGTCAGTTCCTTTTTATTATGAAAAACTTCTAGAATTGATAATGGAGGAGAATATATGCCTAATGATTTTTTGTCTTAACTGCAAGACCAAGGAATTCTCTTGCAGACTTATTGTGTTTCTACCCCTCAACAAAATGTGTTGCAGAAACGAAAAACCTGAAGGTGTAGTACTCTTTTGTTTGAAAGAAATGTTGCAAAATCCTTTTGGGGAGATGCAGTTATGAAAACTTATAATCTAATTAATAAAGTTCCTTCACCATTGTTAAGTAATAAGAGTATGTTTAAGTTGTATCCTAAAGCACTTGTTTTTCCTATAATAACATGTCTCTTTGGATGCATCTGTTTTGTGCATAATCTTAGTTCTTCTAGAGAAAAGTTACATTTTAGTCTTTCAAATGTATATTTTTAGGCTCCTCTCAATCGCAAAAGGAATATAGATGCTATGACCTATTACTCGTAAAAGATATACACTTACCTTTATAAAGATATTCCTTATTATTCTTAGAAGAGTCATTCTCTTGAAAACATTGTTTACCCTGAAGATGGTGAAGTGAGTGTCCTCTCCTGTTTTCCCTCTACTAGTTGATGAGTCTTTGGAAGCTTCTCCAATCAAAGAATCTCCCCAGACAATCATGTACACTAGGAGGAAGAATAATAAGTCTGCTGAAAATGTCTTTCCCAACCAATCAACTACCTAAGTTGGAGATCCTACAAAAGGTACAATTCCTACCCAGGTTCCTGTTGTTAATGATGATTTTACAATAGCTCTGAGAAAAACAAAAAAGAACATGTACCTCTCATTCTATTAGCCACTTTGTTTCATTTAATTCTCTTTCTCGTACCTTCAAGTCCTTTGCTTTAGCTAGCTCATCCACATATACTCCAAGGACATTTCAGGAAATCTTGTCAAACCCTGGAAAAAGGCTATGACAGAAGAGATGGAAGCACCACATAAAAATTGAACATGGGAGTTGGAGACTGTAGCCGAAGGAAAATGTACTGTTGGATGTCTCTGAGCGAATCCAATCAAGTACCAACCAAATCGCTATGCTGATACGTATAAAGCTAGACTTGCGGCTAAGGTTGTATCGAATCCATGGAGTTGAATATTTTAAAGGTCTCTCCAACAGCAAAACTCAATTAAGGGAGGTGATTTCAATTACAGTTAATTTTTTCAACTTGGCAAAAAAATGCCTTTTTGCATGGAGATTTGCATGAAGAGGTATGTACAGATCCACCCCCAGGGTTTTCTACTAGTCGATTGAAGAAATCTATTTATGGGTTGAAGTAGTCTCCTAGTGCTTTGTTTGACAAGTTTAGCAAAGCTCCTTTTTATTTTGGTTTCAAAAAGAAGCAAAGTTGATCATTCTCTATTTATTAAGGAAACTAGTCAAGGTATGATTGTTCTCATTGTTTATGTTGATGATATTGTGCTTACCGGAGATGATTTAACAGAGATTGGAGATTGGCATTCTGTAACAATTCTTGCAAAAGAGGTTCAAAATTAAAGGTTTGGGACAGCTTTGCTGTTTTTTTGGAAATTGAAGTTGCCTATCAAGAAAAGGTGCAGTTCTCTCACAAAGAAAGAACGTTCTAGATCTTCTTCGAGATACAAGGCTTCCTGGCAGTAAACTTGCAGGACATCAATGACAACAAGTCTAAATTGTGTCCTAGTCAAGGATAGATACTAACTGATCCAAAAATATACCAAAGACTTGTTGGACAGTTGATTTACTTGACTATTACAAGAGCTGATATCACTCATGCTGTAGCTATGGCTAGTCAATTTATGGATAATCCTTAAGTTTCTCATCTTGAAGCACTATATCAAATTTTGAGATATCTGAATGTAGGGCTCAAGGCCACCTAAAAGTTTGGGGATATACAGATGCTGATTGGGCAGGTTCATCCTAGAATAGAAGATCTACTTTGGGATATTGTACATTTATGAAGAGGGAACCTAGTTTCTTAGAAAAGTGGAAAGCACTATATAGTTGCAAGATCTAGTGTAGAAGCAAAATACAAAGCAGCTGCATTAATTTCCTGTTAGTTGATATGGCTTCAAACCCTGCCACTTGAGATTAAATTTCGGTTCCTCGACCTATTCCTCTCTTGTGTGACAACCAGGCAGCCATATATATTGCTAGCAATCTAGTTTTCCATGAAAGGACCAAACACATTGAAGCAAACCATTTTGTTCAAGAGAAGATTATGTGTAAAGAAATCTTCACAGTTCATATAGTCAGATTCTCAATTGAAGATGAAATCACGGAGGCATGATTGATATCTATGCTGTAGCAAAAGGGGGTGTTGAAGTTTTATGTAATATTTATCATGTTTTAAATCATGATTCACTGTTATACTTTATGTTATTGTGATTGCTATACATTTTGGCCAATTGGGCCTTCACTACAGCACAAATAAGCAACCAGCTGTTTGTTTTAATAAACCTGGTGCCTCACAACATGAGGACTGTGGCAGCACCCTTCTCCCTCTATCCTTCTTTCTCACAACATCTCGTTTCACCCCTTCTCTTCTTTTTCTTCCATTCTTTCACCCCCAATATTTTTTCTCTTCACTTTTTCCCCTTAACCTGAATCTGTTACAAGAAGTGCTGGGGGTAGGATAGAAGCTACATTGCAATTGACGATTTATGCAAACAATTAACAAGCTCTAGAAAAATTATGGAAAGAGTTGATGAAAACTGGGATGTAGATCAGATTACATGTGTAAACTCTAAGGACGGTAGTAAATTAATGAAACACAATGAAATTCTAAAGAACCAACGGAGTAGCTCCAAAACTTATTTGGATGTGGATTAAGCAAGAATAATTAGGAAATATACACTGGAGGGTGACTGAACTAGAGGATATTTTAACAGTCAAGTAAGGGCTGTTTGGTTTCCTGCAATCCCACTTGTCTGCAATAGGATTTGCAGCTGCAAGTAGAAATGCTGTAATTCTGTTTGACATATGTCTCTGGCTTACTTGCAAATACATCTGGAAGAACCCTTTTTCTGTTTGGATGCATGCAACCGACAATGCAAGTGCAAATCTGAATGGCATGATTTTGAATATAGATTTATTAGTAACAAACCTCCATTGCATTTGAATTGGTGCTTTCTCCATCACGAATCTACAACCATGGTGAAGAGACATCTACAATAATTAGCTTTGGACAATTTATTTGTGAAAATGTGTCTATACAAATACAAACTGCACGTAAAACAGATCTGGCCAAAACCACTGGAATATTACAGAACGATCTAAAGAGGGTCACAGCATATTCAACCTGCAGTCAATTAGGATATGATCTTAGCTTGCAGCATCTCTAACTATTTGGTTAGTGTCTTTCACTTAGTGAACCATGCATTTTTCAAAGCATTAATCTTCCTGGGTGCAGGTTCGGTGATTCATGCCACGTCGGATGGGCAAGATACACAAAAGATGGGGGAGCTTGCCTCCTCGTTTCCTTTGACCTATGCCATGATGCTCATGGGCAGCTTATCTCTAATTGGATTTCCTTTTCCAACTGGATTAATTATTGTGTTTGATCATCTAATGCTAAAGAGGTGTGATAACCTTGCAATCAATCTGATAAGCTTATCTACTTCAAACAATAGTGGAAATATCATTTATATAATGATATCATAATATTTTAATTATTTTTATATTATGCTATATTGGGATAACATAATATACCAGGCCCCTATGTGCTTATCACTAGTGCATCAAGGTCCCCAACACCCAGTTCCGCTGGAAAGGCAGTCACACAGATCTGAGAAGTGTCTTCAGTTTGGATAGGCTGATTCCACAAACAACTAGCCCCAAGAATCAATAAAAAAACCGGTGCTAACGGTTGCTTAGTATTGCTGAAAATATTAATATTTTATGTAATATAACTTTGTTCATTTGGACTAAAGTTCATAGTACTTTAATCAATATCATAATATTATCAAAGATATAAATTATATAAATATATTGTTAATACTGCACTTATTGTATTATTATGTTCATATATTGTATCCTAAATTGTAGAAGCCCATGATAGTTGCATTACATGTAACGATATGATAGATAACATTAGTAGATATATTTCTTACACTCTAAAATATTTTCATAATGCCATTGTGGATTCAAAAATTGATGAAACAGGATGGTACTGTTCCTATAGGAAATTAGCAGCAGCATGGGTGCCGGGATGCTGAAACAGTCTAATACCGGTGCATACCAAATCTACTGATGGTAATGAACCAGTCGTACTGATTGTCACTGGCGGTTGTTTATTCTTTTGATGTTTTCAGTTTCTATGTGTGCCATTGGTATCGACACTGTCATTCTGATGAAAAAATGGTGCAGGGTTTGGCACCGGTATTCAAATCATCGAATACCATATAATACTATAAAATAATAATATTGTTATATTAATGATATATTATATTTCATATATCCTATTATGTTATGTTATGCAATGTTCTGAGCAGTTCAAAGAGGATGAGAAGTGTGGGGGTTATGAAAACAGGCTGGTAGCTGGAAGTGCACTTCCATCTAGATTTGACTATCAGTGGTTTAGCATTAAAGGAGTTCAAATGTTTCAAGTCAGGTGCTTGCAACTGAAGTGACTCACATGCAACTAAAAACCTATAGGTGCCTGGCCGCAAGCTCATCACAAATTAACTTGCAGCAAGTCCCATGCAACCAAACAGCCACTAAGAAGTTTCCAGCAAGGATGATGTGATAAATTTACAGAATGATAATGGTAGCTTTTGATTTTGATAACAGATCATATAACAAGGCATTTAATACTAGGAGGTTATTAAAATAAATTAAGAAAAAGACAATTTTACCCACTCCTTTAATAAACAATATGTCGATCTCCACAGCATTGCATGAAACCAAATTTATAGTGAAAATTATAAAATAGGGAGGTCATAAAAACAAGAATTAGAACAATAAGAATGATTTCATTCAATTAATTTGGCTTTATTCTGGCAAAATAAATTTTCTTGGATAGATATCCTTGAAAACTTGGTAGAAAATCACAAACTGACCTATGGACTATGGAAGGTCTTCAACTAAGTTGAAAAACAAATTTAGAATCTTATAAGGTTCCTCTCTAACTTCTAGAATGTCTCACTGACCCAGCACAAGATTGTCTGTAATAAAAAGGCGCGCTTGGCTTTCAAGTTAGGACCCTCAAAAGTTGTTTCTGCAATATATCCAAAAATTAGCAGGCAAAAGGCCTTCAAACCAAAGTCTCATCTAAAGTTGAATCACATAATTCACCCCCAGTGCACAATTTTTTGTCCTAAGCTTTTGTAGGCAAACACCATCATTATGCCAGCCATTGGATCTCCAGTGCTTGATGAAGACTAACTATGAGCCTTTTCATGATCAACCCTTGGACTGTGTCTCCAGTATCACTGGATAAGGTCAATCATTGTGACAATTGCATGTGTTAGACTAAATTTTGAACTCAGTCATATTTCTTATTCTTGAGGGTCTTAAACCAAAGATTGAGTTTTGCAATTGATGCACTTTTATAGATCATAAATGACTGAATAAATGATCTATGACACTTTTTAAGCTAGATGTCCCTTGGTTGACTATCAATCAGAATTTCAATAATCAGATTATCAATTACAGATCCATGGTAATTCTTTCGATCTAAGTCTGGCAATTGGTAGGGATCATCCTTTAAGAGAATTATTATTTAACTCATTTTCAAATAAATTAAGCAATTACTTTCAGTAACTGTAAATATCTTAATGGACTGATTAGGATGTCCTTGACTAGCTATAACCTCTCAAAGCATAGGATCTCCTAGTGCTTACAACATCTGCAGTAATATTAGATGTCAAGAAAACATAAGGAAAACTAGTATTTGTTGAACCGATGACCATTGAATTGAGGCAAATACTAGAGTCAAGAAAAACCTAATTCTTAAAGTATACCATGAACGAGAAAAAGGTTGATAACCAAAACACATTTAATTCTTTTCTTTTATTTCCTTGCAAATAGTTTTAGCCCTACAAACATAAGCCCATTAACTTGCTCTAAGAAACCTAGCTGTATTCTCAACCAGTATACAGATAAATTAAACTAACCAACAAACTCTTAGACCTAAGTTAAATGCAAGGGGCATTTACATGGCTACTCCAGCTATAGGACTTGCATGCCCAATAACATCCTAGAAATCCTTATTCGATGCTGTTAACACTTCAACAAGATATATCTGCAAAATCATATATGATGAAGCTGAAAGAAATGTTTGGACGTCATGTTATGGTCCTTAAAGCTTGCAGCCAGAATGTAATCTAAAAATAGCAAGTTTAATAAAATAAGGCACAAACCAAAATCCTTATTTGAAAATTAGAAGCAATTTAGTCCTCACAGACCAAAGAAACTATGATGAAACAAATTCGATACCCACGATATTATAATGACATGCTATAATTAGTCTTGGGATCAACATATACAAACTATTATCAAAATATTAGAGTATGAAATATGAAGTGACCAGATTCGAATCCAAATAAAAATTTGAGTTTCCCTTGCATTAGTATCAGGATAAGAATTGAAAGAATGAAAATCCCCCATATCAAATACTCTATTAAGCACGAATTTAAATATTTTAAGCATCTAACCTGATATTCAGCTTCCACTGGAATGCAATCTAGAGAATATGGTTGTTGAAGCCGAGCAATGATTCGATCCTGAATAAAGATAAAAAGATCCTGATAAGTGGTCTATCACAAAGTAACTTCAAATATCATCTACTTCAATTGCTGATTATAGGTGGAGATTAATTAAGCCATCTAGGCTCGGCAAGCCTGATGAATTTCCAAAACCATAATGATTAAAGTTTCACTTTCAAGTGGTTAAAGGAGAGGTTGGGCCTCATGCATACTGCAGACTCATTGAAATCTAACTCTTCTTTCAGCTTATTGAAGTCTGCATTCTGCATGCATGCATGACCTAGGATACCAATGGCCCACACTCCAATCAAGCACAAAGTATTGCATCTTCTCTTACCAGATAAATATTTTTTCCCTGAAAGTAGAGATCCCAATTTAGGGCGTAGCTTCAAAATGCAAGCTTAGAACTAACTAGGCATAAGAATCACAATCATTAAAGATGCAGATGAAAAGCAAAAGCAACAGATGTAAAATGAAGGACAGAAACTAACATCAGGGCTGAATACAACATATGAATGTTCCCCTCTTAAATGTATCAACAAATTAAAATATTGGCAACATTTACTTTTATGGACAACTTGAAAATCCAAAGCGGTAATAATGAAGAATCTCGGAGGTGGTAATACCTTGTTCTGGATAACATCTTTTAGAATAGCAGTAATTGTGGCCAAAGACTCACATTTCTTTTCCATTTCACTCACATGGGTCAGATGTGCAACATTTTTATCATCCTGTGCATTTGAAAATGCATATAAGCAAAAATAGCTTGATTAAAAAGGATATATTGTTCAAGAAATGTAAGGGTCAGAAAAGTATGATTTTACTACAGCACATTCTTATCATCTAAAACAGTCAAAAGAGCATAAATAAGTGGATTTGCTTGATACAAACAAAAATTTAAGATGAAATTGGCCAAATAAGCATTAGAAGTTAGAATAATAATATTTCCATCATGAAGCAGCTAGTTCCTCGAAAGCAAGGACATTCATATGGGCAAGCAATTCTAAGTATTTGTTAAGTTCAACCGCTTCTAGTAAAATGCACAATTATTTAAACAAAATAAATGAATAACAAAAAATAGTTGAAATGGAGATCGAGGGGGGAAAGCTCAACAAATGTGGCCCCACTAAAGTGAATCAACTATATTGACTTTTCTCATGATTGATACATCAAGAACCTAGGAAAAAGAAAAAGAGAGAGCTTAATTTTAAATGAAAGTGATACAGGACCAGTCAAAGAGTTTGAGCTCTACTGTCCAACTTGATGTTGGACAAAAACAAGAATGAGTAGCTTCAGCGATTTCAGAGATACAGGCAAACAAAGCTGAAAATGTGGTTTGTACTAACATAACATCACATGTGAACTTGGATGGAAGTGAACTAGAAAAGAGAAAATCACATATTGGTTATCGGATGAATGGAGCTAGAGCATAATTAATTGAATTATAAGGTCTGATTAGGTGACCATGGAGGTCTTATGAAGGGACAAATTCAATATATCAGCCTGCTTTTATGAAGGGATAAAATCACTATTTTCCCAGCTAATACAAGCACAAAATCAATATATCAAGCTCAATTTTATAGTCCTTTTAGTATCTTAAATGGATTTTGCATTAGCAAATGTCAAAATCAATGCCTAAAAGCAACAGCTTACCTTTGTTTCACTGTAATGGCTGCTATTTTGCTACCTTGGTCATATATATTAGTTAATATCTCAAAATATTTTGCTATATATATATATATCCATCCATCTCTAGCATGGAAAACCAACCAAAATCTTGATTTCATATAAAAATAAGTCATCCACCAGAGCAGCCAATATCTTGGCTTTTAAAACCTTGCTAGTGATACAGGATTCTCCCACCCCAAACTATCAACTATAGCTGAAAAAGAACCTATAGGCATTAACCCTTATCCGAACAGGAATTTTGTAAGAAAAAAAAGGGGGGACTCACCCAGAAATCCTTGATAATGCATTCGAAAATCAAATTAAAAGATATAGTATCCGTTGGGGATAAACCCCACTCCTGCCGAAGTCCAGTCCGATGCTCAACCTAATGCAACCGGTAGACACGGAAGAGCTTCAGCGGCCGAGTCTTAGCTGAATCCCTTCAACCGGCCGAACTCCCCAGCGGCTGGATCTTAGCCGAACTCCTTCAGCCGGCCGAACTCCTCAACGGCCGAGCTCCTGCCGAACTCCTCAGCGGCCGAGCTCCAGTCGGTCTCCGACGAGAGCCGAACTTCCTCCGCGCTCTTCCAATCAGACGCCTACAGGAGCCGAACTCCTTCCGGGCTCCTTCAGCTAGCGTTCCTCCCGGACGATCCTCTCTAGCCGTATTCCCTTTGGAAGTTCGAACTCCTCCGAAATGGGTATACGTCAAAACTCTTCAACCCTCCATGCGGCCCCCAGTAGCTCAGTATCGGACGCCTGCAACCGTCACCATCAATCCGCTACGGGTGATAGCGACCCGCTATCAGGCGGCGATGGCTGTCACCATTAATCTATTGCAGGCGGCGCTGCAAGCAGCGCCTTCCTTCGTAACTGACTCCGCCAGACCTCGAGCGGCCCGCTAACAGACAGCTGCAGCTGTCACCATCAACCCGCTACAAGCTCCGTCTATAAAAAGAGACCCTCCAGATATGCTTTCTCTAAGCTCTCCTCTCCCCTTTAAAGCTCAAAGCTCAATTCTCATTCCTGAGCACTCCATTTCTGTTGGTCAGAAGAGCTGACTTGATCGTCGGAGGATCCTGCCGAAGCCACCACCACCGACTCCGGACGGAACTTTATTTTGCAGATCACCGACGGCGACCTCGTCCTCCACTCCAGCTCGATCCGACGTCAACCAGATTCTACACCAACAAAATTGGCGCTAGAGGAAGGCCCCTCTGCCTCTGAGGTTTTCCTATTCTTAAAGGAGTGCTCAGCGACGATCTCTCTCTTTCCTCTCTAGAGATCTCCCTTCTTCCTCTCCGGAGTTCTTTCCCAAGAGCAAATGTCTCTCAGGAGAGCTTCGATCCAACGATCGACGGCCTCCGCGGCCCGATTCCGTCCAGATCCATCTGCTCCTGCTTCAGCTCCGGCAACTCAGGTTCCACCTATAGCCGCGGTAGATGCGGAGCAGTTTAACCTACTGATGTAGTGGGTTCAGGGCCTCACCGAGATGGTGTAGGCCATGCAGCAGCCCCCGACGGTGACTCCACCAGGAAACCTGCCATCGGAATGTCGAAAACCGGCCCCAAGGAAGAGTACTCGGGCTAGCGTACTCATCACCCATGTGAAGAAAAAACAGAGAGTAGAGGATCCGTGTTTGGATCATGGTTCTCCTCTAGAGGAGACCTTCCCCATTTATAGCCGGAAGCCCCCCAAGATCTACCACCAAGACGACGCCCTCGATCACAGACTGCGGGAGATGGACCGATGGATTGAGGAGCTCGGCCACGTCGCCCCGGCTCACCTTGACGACATCCGCACCGATCCTCCTTTCTCCCCCCGAATTATGCAAGAGCCCGTCCCGCCGAACTTCGAGCTCCCTTAATTTGAAAACTACAACGGAACCTCTGATCCAATTGAACATCTAGAGGCCTTCCGTATCATGATACTACTCCATGGTGCACCAAACACCATATTGTGCCGAGCCTTCCCGTCTACCTTAAAGGGAGCAGTGAAAAACTGGTACTCGATGTTGAAGTCAAGTATAATCTTCTCTTTTGACCAGATGAGCCATCAGTTCGTGGCTCACTTCATCAGCAGCCGACGTCCGGGCCGAGGTTCGGATTTCCTGATGAATGTCCAGCAGAAGCAGGGAGAATCTATCCGGGCTTATGTCATCCAGTTTAACGCTACTGCTTTGGAGATCCGAAATCTGGATCAGTCTGTTGCCATGGCCGCACTCAAGGGCGACCTTCAAAAGAATGACTTGCTGTTCTTCCTGGAGAAGTATCGCAGGACCTTCGTCGATCTGCTGGCTCAGGCCGAGGGATATGTCGTGCGGAAGAAGCCTTCAAGTTGAAGGATGAAGAAGCCGTACAAGAGCGGCGGGCGGAGGAGTCTAACAGAACCACCACCGATGGAGAGCCGAGTGAAGTTCGACCGCGCTCACGGGCTCCCCCCGAGTACAAGCGAGCTCGAACTCCTCCAGCTTGTCATCAAGGGAGCCCCGATAGAAGGGCGCAAAGAGGCCCTCCCTCCGGAAGGTTCCGATGACGGAGGAACAACAAAAAAGTTGGCCGCCTTCCGTATCATCGACGCCACGTCCGTAAAGAACTTGGTACATCGGCGAGCCGTCATCTCCCAGCTTTAAAGCCAAGAGAAGCTAGCTCCAAATTGAGAAAATCGGCATGAGATAGAGAAGGTCGTCCGGTCCGGAACTTACCATCTGAAGGAACTCAGAGGAACAACGCTTCCACGACCCTGAAACATAGAAAATCTAGGAACATGCTGCCAGTAACTTTCGTTCGGTAAAATTCTTCCATTTCAATAAATATTATTTTCTGGTGCAAAAACTATGTGATGACAGAAAAGAAACAGTCAATAGTGGCCGTGTTAGGAATAGGAGGAGAACCTCATCCTAACATAAGCGAGTCGAAGTCCTTCAACCTCGGCTGCAGGAGATAAGATCTCCTCTGAGCGACCAGGCCAACCTCGGCTGCAGGAGATAAGATCTCCTCCGAGCACCCGTATCAACCTCAGCTGCAGGAGATAAGATCTCTCTCGAGCGACCGGACCAACCTCGACTGCAGGAGATAAGATCTTTTCCGAGCGTCCGTATCAACCTCGGCTGCAGGAGATAAGATCTCCCTCGAGCGATCGGACCAACTTCGGCTGCAGGAGATAAGATCTCTTCGGGGCGTCCATATCAACCTCGACTGCATGAGATAAGATCTCTCCCGAGCATTCCGCATCAACCTCGACTGCAGGAGATAAGATCTCCCCCGAGCGACCGGGCCAACCTCGGCTGCAGGAGATAAGATCTCTCCCGAGTGACCGGGCCAACCTCGATTGCAGGAGATAAAATTTTCTTCGAGCGCCCGTATCAACCTCGACTATAGGAGATAAGATCCCCGAGCGATCGAACCAACCTCGACTGCGGGAGATTAAGATCTTCCCTGAGAGCCCGTATCAACCTCAGCTATAGGAGATAAGATCTCTCCCAAGCGACCGAGTCAGCCTCGACTGCAGGAGATAAGATCTCCCCCGAGCGACCGGACCAACCTCGACTGCAGGAGATAGATCTCCTCCGAGCGCCCATATCAACCTCAGCTGCAGGAGATAAGATCTTCTTCGAGCTTCAACCTCGGCTGCAAGAGATAAGATCTCCTCCGAGCGACCGAAACCAACCTTGGCTGCAGAAGATAAGATCTCCTCCGAGCGACCGTATCAACCTCGGCTGCAGGAGATAAGATTTCCCCCGAGCCAACCTTGGCTACAGAAGATAAGATCTCCTCCGAGCGACCGGACCAACCTCGGCTGCAGGAGATAAGATCTACCCCGAGCGCCCGTATCAACCTCGGCTGCAGAAGATAAGATCTCCCCCGAACTTCAACCTCGACTGCAGGAGATAAAAATCTCCCCCGAGCGTCCGTATCAACTTCAACTGCAGGAGATAAGATCTCCTCCGAACTTCAACCCTTGACTGCAGAAGATAAAATCTCCTCCAAGCGACCGGGCCAACCTTGACTGTAAGAGATAAGATCTCCTCCGAGCGTCCGTATCAACCTCGACTGTAGGAGATAAAATCTCCCTCGAGCGACTAGGCCAACCTCGACTGCAGGAGATAAGATCTCCTCCGAGCGCCCGTATCAACCTCAGCTGTAGGAGATAAGATCTCCCCGAACGACCGAGTCGGCCTCGGCTGCAGGAGATAAGATCTCCTCCGAGCAACCGGGCCAACCTTCAGCTGCAGGAGATAAGATCTCCTCCGAGCGCCCGTATCAACCTCGGCTGCAGGAGATAAGATCTCCCCCGAGCGACCGAGCCAACCTCGACTGCAGAGATAAGATCTCCCTCGAGCCAACCTCGGCTGCAAGAGATAAGATCTCCCCGAGCGACCAGACCAACCTCGGCTGCAGGAGATAACATCTCCCCCGAGCGCTCGTATCAATCTCGGGTGTAGGAGATAAGATCTCCTCCGAGCTTCAGCCTCGGCTATAGGAGATAAGATCTCTCCGAGCGATCGAGCCAACCTCGACTACAAGAGATAAAATCTCCCCAAGCATCCGTATCAACCTCGACTGCAGGAGATAAGATCTTCTCCGAGCGACCGAGTCGGACTCGACTGCAGAAGATACGAGATCTCCTCCGAGCGATCGGGCCAACCTCGCTGCAGGAGATAAGATCTCCTCCGAGCACCCGTATCAACACTCGGCTGCAAGAGATAAGTCTCCTCCGAGCGACCGAATCGGCCCTCGACTGCAGGAGATAAAATCTCCCCCGAAGCAATCGGACCAACCTCGGCTACAGGAGATAAGATCTCCTCCGAGCGCCCGTATCAAACCTCGGCTGCAGGAGATAAGATCTCCCCAAAGCTTCAACCTCAGCTGCAGGAGATAAGATCTCCCCGAGCGACCGGGCCAACCTCGACTGCAAGAGATAAGATCTCCCCGAGCATCCGTATCAACCTCGACTGCAGAGATAAGATCTCCCGAGCGACCGAGCCAACCTCGACTGTAGGAGATAAGATCTCCACCGAACGCCCGTGTCAACCTCGATGCAGGAGATAAGATCTCCCCCGAGCGACCGGCCAACCTCGGCTACAGGAGATAACATCTCTTCCGAGCGTCCGTATCAACCTCGACTACAAGAGATAAGATCTTTTCCGAGCTTTAGTCTCTACTGCAGGAGATAAGATCTCCTCCGAGCCAACCTCGACTGCAGAGATAAGATCTCCCCCGAGCGTCCGTATCAACCTCGACTGCAAGAGATAAGATCTCCCCCGAGCGACCGAGTCGGCCTCAGCTGTAGGAGACGAGGTCCCCCCGAGCTTCAACTTTAACTTCAACCTCGGCTGCTGAAGATGATATCTCCCCCGAGGAGCTCAACCTTCAACCTCGACCATAGGAGATGAGACCTCCTTCAACCTCGACTGGAGACGAGATCTCCCACGAGCTTCAATCTGAACTGGCGCAGAGCCCTAAAGAGGACTTCGGCAGTCGTCTTTTCTGCACTCCCTTCCTTCGAGTTCCGAACTCGAGAGTGGGGGAGGACTATTATTGGGAATAAACCCCACTCCTGCCGAAGTCCAGTCCGATGCTCAACCTAATGCAACCGGTAGCCACGGAAAAGCTTCAACGGTCGAGTCTTAGCCGAATCCCTTCAATCGGTCAAACTCCCCAGCGACCGGATCTTAGCCGAACTCCTCAGCGGCCGAGCTTCAGTCGGTCTCCGATAAGAGCCGAACTCCCTCCGCGCTCTTACAGTCAGATGCCTATAGGAGCCGAACTTCTTTCAGACTCCTTCAGCTAACGTTCCTCTCGGGCCATCCTCTCTAGCCGTATTTTCTTTGGGAGTCCAAACTCCTCCGAATACATCAAAGCTCTTCAACCCTCCATGCGGCCCCGAGTAGCTCAGTATCGGATGGCTGCAGCCGTCACCATCAATCCGCTGCGGGCGACAGCGACCCGCTACCGGACGGCGATGGCTGTCATCATCAATCTGTTGTAGACAGCGCTGCAGACGGCGCCTCCCTCCGTGACTGACTCTGCTAGACCTCGAGCGGCCCGCTACTAGGCAGCTGCAGCTGTCACTATCAACCCGCTACAAGCTCCACCTATAAAAAGAGATCCTCCAAATACGCTTTCTCTAAGCTCTCCTCACCCCTCTAAAGCTCAAAGCTTACTTCTCATTTCCGAGCACTCCATTTCTATTGGCCAGAAGAGCTGACTTGATCGTCGGAGGATCCTGCCGGAGCCACCACCACCGACTTCAGACGGGACTTTGTTTTGCAAGTCACCGACGGCAACCTCGTCCTTCTCTACTCCAGCTCGATCCAGTATCAATCAGATTCTGCACCAACAGTATCTATTTACCCGTATATAAAAAACCATTTGCCAGAAATAAGGAAACATAGCACACCTTCCCTTCAAATTGAGATCTAAAAGATGGTCATCCCACAATCAAGCAGCCAACATACAAAGTTGACATCCCAATTGGAAGAACAAGGAAAACTTCACCCAATAAGTAACTATTGAACAATATAAGATTGTCAATTGTTGACATGATTCCCGCACTAGTCATTCAATGCTAGTTGAGAAACCCGTACTTGATGTTGCACTATTTAAGTTAGTATACTGAAATATGACTACTTTAGAAAAAGACTTTGGGCTGCAAATTAATGACAAAGAAAGATATGTCACTAGAAATTTAAAAAGACAAATCTCATTTGAAGCAAATAGCATGTGGAATCTTTTTAAATAATAAGAAATAAAGCATTGCTACAGCAATATCTCTAGTATTGGTATTACCACATGAAAGACAAAAGGAACAGAAACAGAACTCCATAGAGTAGATTTGAGCTAAAAGAGTGCAAGCAATTATTTCACCTTTCGTCCTTGAAGTTCCACTTGCAAATTGGCAATGTTTCTTTGTACTGAAGTAAGCTCTCTTAAAACCCTGACCAAGTCCTCACTTTTGTCACCACCGAAGGAGTTAGACATGCTTTGTTGATCTTCCTATGACACGCACAACATTGAAAATTGGATCAAATGAAGCCAAGGAACATAGTTTGAACAGAAATTGCATGTCCAAAAGAATAACAAGATATACTAAACAAGATATTCTAGAAACTGATTTTTCTATTAAAAGAAAAGCTAGACAACCCTCAGAAAATTGAATATTAAATTAAATATTATATGAGGCTAAAGGACATCTTTTAAAGAGACAAATTTCAAGCTAAAAAAAATCAGTACATCGAATTGAATGCATGCTTTGAATTAAAGAATGGATCATGCATGACACTCTTTGCTTGGGCAAGGAAAATGGATAGCTTAACCACATCCAGTCATTATCTCCTACCAGAAAGCGAAGTACTACTTAGAATACATCTAGAGAAATTTAGTATCTCCCAATAAATAACAGAAGAAAAGGCAACAAAAGCATGATAGGAAACTCCAAACCTTTAAGTTCTACGGAATTATGAAACTTAAATCAAAGCAGAAAAACCCATACAAACATGATCACCCTAACAGCTACAGCTACAATCAAGTCAACTGAGGCGAAAACTCCCAATCCCCTATGAGAAGCAATATAAAAACTAAAATTTAATGAACTTAAACCAAAATTAAACGAACGAATTCACATTAATGCACAATTACATAGAAATGATAAAAATATCCTTTTTTTTTCTTTTGGAGTTTTGGCAATCCAAAGGTGTTAGAATTTTGAATTCATCCACGTCATTTGTTCGAAGAGATTAATTCTTCCAAAAACCGCGAATTTTCGAAAGAGATTCAAATCTGGCATTGGAGTTACACAAAATTGGAGGAATCCATCTGCCTGCCGACCTAGAGGAATTGGGATCTCATGGATGTATCGAAGTTAACGATGAAAGGAGAGAGATTAGAAGAGGAAAAGGACCAAGATCTACGGGAGGTGATTGAAAGAGAATCTAAGAAGAGAGGAGGGAGGAGATTTGGGACCTGGAGAGGAGGGATGGAGAAGCCCAGGTCGGAAGCGATGGAAAGGGCTTCGGCCATGCCTCCAAGGCGCTTCGGAGGCTTCTTCGTGGCCCAGCCCGCATCGCCGGAGACCGACATTTGGGACTCCTGAAGCGAACTGGACGAGGGGGGAAGGATAGCGGAGAGTGGCAGAGGAGGGGGCTGCGAGGCCGGCCAGAGTTTAAAAATGCGAATTCAAAATAAGCCAGTAAAATTGTAACCCAAAAAACGAAAGAGCGCTGGTAAAAGACCATTTGATGCATGGCCATGATGTCATCGATCAAGATTATTAGTGAAATAGATTTGAATAGTACAATCTCGTATACCAAATGTGAAAGATCTTATTAACTAAAAATTTTAGAAAAAAAAATGTGCATCCTCGTGTGGTCTTTAGTCTTAAAAAATTAATCACAAAATGGCAAATGTACCAAGCTTTCAGTTGTACATGCTAATTTTAAGGCTTAACTACCCCAGAAAAGGAAAAATAGAATGACATCAGACTTTGATCAATGATTTTTATGGTCAATATGCTCGTCATATGTAAATATTACTAAGATAAGCCTTATGTGTTAGATTTGCCTTGTCCAAGATGAAAAAATCGAGAGGATTAAAAGGACACCAAACTATGCTAAGAATACAACTAATTTCAGCTCCCAAGATAGCAATAGATGGACCAATATTGGGAAAAAAGAGAATTAAGAGTTTGGATGTTGATTTTGCTATTTATTAATTAAAAATTTGGTGAGATTTAAGTTAATAAAAACAAAACAATAAAAAATATCATTATCCCACAGAGTATTAATTTATATTGGTTAAGATAGTGATTGTTGATATTTTAAATATCTGATATTTATACCTGGTTTATGTAAACAAATATATGAGCCAACAGAACAAGGACCACATCATTTTTTTTTCTTTTTTTGCTTGAGATATTGATTAAGCATGATTTACAAATATAATTAGTGCATGAGTACCATCATGTTGTCATGGTGCCATGTGCTGGCACTATGTTTGCCTGCTTGAATATTAGGATTTGGATTATATGCCGAGTATTTCGCTTGGTGTTGTTTGAAGATGAGTAACTTTATTTATTTTATTTAATTTATTATGAGTTAATAAAAATATAATATTTTTATATTAGTGGAGATATTTAATTTTTTTTTATAGTTTTGTTAAATAATCCTTATATAACAATCCTAACCTCATAATTGATTTTGATAATTGCTAAATTTTGAATATATTATGTATCTAATTATGTGTTTCAACTTTCAAAAATGTATCTAGAATTTTTTAAGTATCCAAAATGAAGATTTTTATCTTAAGAATAAATTTTTTCAAGATACTATATCAAAATATTTAAAAAAATAAATTCACACAAGTTTGGATGGCTTGATATGAAGAAAGTAAGATTGAAAGAAGAGAAAATAAAATTGAAGAAAATAATTATATTTAAAAAAAATTAGGGTTAAAAAATTTAAATTTGAAAGATTAAATAATAAAAAAAAATAAAGTTGAAAAGTTTAGACCCGACTCCACCATAAAACGGGTTTAATATATGCCAACTTGAAATGGATCTAATCTAGCTTTATTAGAATGACAAAAAATAATTTTTTGAGTTATGTAGTTCAAGCTAGCTCGAAATCAGATTCGAGCCAGCCCTATCAGAGTGAGAAAAAACTAGTTTTTAAGTTCTACAGTTCGAGCTAGCTCGAAACCAAATCCGAGCCAGCTCTATTAGAAGGATAGAATGCTAATTTTTTAGAATTGTCATTCGAGCTAACTCAACGCTGTCTGATAAGCATAATGACTAGTACTGAAACTTTTGTTTTACCCAAAGCTTTTTCCAACAACTATTTTTTATCTCCAATAACTATAAACAACTAGAAATAAGTTCAAACGCCATAGAACTTATAAAAAATAAAAGAAAGACACAATAAAAGAAAAGAAAAAGGGGGAACAAGTAAAAAATATTCAAATTTGAGTGAGCTTATTGAATATCCTTAAGAAGGAAGAAAAGAGAGAAATTAATGCAGAGTTTTCAGAGGACTTTCAAGTATGATCTTCTTTAGCATCTTCTACATTCTCTCAAGTACAAATTGAAGGAAAGTGAAGCATCAAAAGAGTAATCCTTCAGCACCTTCTCTAAGCTTTAAAGAGTTTACACTTTCTATTTTATTTGTACTAAAATTTTTGTACCTTATATTTTTGGATTTTTTTTCAAGTTTCTTTGAGGTAAAAGAAACTTGGGGTTAGGTCCATCCAAGCCTAAAATTGAATAAGTGTAAGATTTGGTTAGTGAGCCAGAAAACTAACTGGATTGTTAGTGAGCCTGAAAAAATTAATGATATAGGGGTTTGTTTGTTTGCCCAGAAAGATAAATACACTATAATCAAAGATAGATTATAGTGAAAATCCCAAAAAAAGCTTAAAAAGTAGATGTAAGGGTAGATTGCTTTGAGCCACTATAAATATCTATCTTTATAATGTGATTGCTTGGTTTATTTTCTTATTTTACTTATTTGCTTTGAATACTTACATTATCTCATTGCTTTTAGTTCCGCTGCTATGTATTGCATATTCACCACAAACACTCAAGTTTGTTTAATTTGAAGCATATATTTGCTTAAAGTTTGATTTGATTAAATTTTTTTTAATCAATCCAATTCATCCTCCTCTTGAGTTGCTATCTCTGGGTAACAAACCTAGGACTTCACTCAAAAAGATTAGCTGGAGGATAGTATTTGGATTTCTTAGTCATACATAAATATCCAAGCTCTATCAAATGTATAGCCGATGTGGATCTAAATACATGTACATACAGATCCTCATATATTTTCTATATTTAAGCTTTGGTATCCTTATTACTTAAGGGTCTAAATCTATTCAAATCTAATTACAAGTATCATAATTGGCCAGTGGTCAGCTCTAATAAGCTTGTGCTGTAGTGTCTCCTAGTCCACAAGGCCAGGACTGCTCTGCTCTAATATCATTTGTAATAATCAAGATCTCACTCCAAAAAACTAGCCAAAAAGTATAATTTAACTTCTTTGATGATGTATAAATGCCCAAGCTTTATCCATTACATAGTTAGAAGGTACTATTTAGATTTTTGGATACCTAAGCTATACCTATTACTGCATAGCCCATATGGGCCTAAACATATGACAATATGGATCCGCATATCTTCGATCATTTTTTTTTTTAGAGCAAGACAAAAGTGCATAGGGGGCGGGGACCCAACCATATTAAGATTTTTTATCATTTGATATTAATCAACAAATAAAATATTTTAATTACTTTGTGCACATAACTAGATCGAGATAAATGATGACCTACCCCCACCAAACTACCATTTTATTTGACTTGTCAAATAGCATTAGATGAGACTTGAAAATAATCCAACCCATCTATATTGAAATGAGTTATCAAGCTTTATAAAGATCTACCTTTATAATACTATCACAGTCGTCTTCTTAATATATAATATGATTAGCCTCCTTATTATAACACCATGGACACATAATCCTCGATTCCAACTTGAATTATGACTCGATTAGCTATAACTTATTTAATTCCAACTATATCCTAAAGAGTTTTTGTTGATCAAAAAATTGATTTTGATGATTATAAAATATTTAAAAATGATACTAGTAATTATATGTCTTTGGAGTAGTTTGAAAGCTTGTTTTAGAAAAGCCCAATAAATTTGAGTAAATAAGGATGTATGAAGAAGGTCAAATATTTTTTCCAAGTTAAAAATAAAAATGATAGTTTTTGGGTGCCTAAAAAACATTCAAAGATGACTTTGAAAGGATATAAGATGATTTCGTAATATTTGGAGACCAAAAACATTAAAAAAAAAAAAAAGGCATTCCTGACATCTAGGGTTGATCCTGAAACTTAGGAGGTGACCTTAAGGTCATCTTCTTTATATTTTGAGGAAGCTGGCATACTTGAAAGCCTTAGCATGCTATAAGAGATGACTCTTGTGTCAATCCTTGCTATGTCACAGGGCCAAAAAAAGAGTTAAGTATCTATTTTTCTATATGGATGATCTCTATGTTGACCTCTGAATCCTGATAGATTTTAATGGTTAGTTTTTCAATTTGAAAAAAAAGATGCATTTAATGCCATTCAACCACTCTCCAATAGTTCTAAATGGCTAGTAATGATTTTCCAATATTCATTAAAGCTACAAAGGCTTTCAAAAGGAGAAAAAATATATCAAGAAAAAATATTATCCAAAAAGATTAAAGCATCTAGTATAAAAATTATTCATTTCAACTCTCACCACCTCTCCTAATTATGTTCACTACTCATTTCTCGCTAAGGGGTGTGTTCAAATGCTTCTCTATTAATTTGTAAGGTGCTCTTATTATTTTTATCATGCTTATTAAGGAGCTTGAATTATTTTTTATTGTATCTTTCTTGTACTTTAAAGAACAAGTTTTGAGCATGCCAAAACATAAGGAAAGATTGATCCATACCTTAACATGGATTATATAGGATTTGCTCATGCCTGAGAAATAAGTGACTAGCTTGGAAAAAGCTATAATATTTGGTTAGTAGGATCCAATATTATAATCATTTGAGAATGATTAGTAGATTAAAATTTTTAAATAGGAGCTTGGAGAATGGATCTAGGTGTTGGGTTTGGCATCAAACCACTATAAATCTTTTGTATTTGTGATGCTTTAATCTTTTAACTTTCTCTTTTGTCTTGTATACCTGCTTACTTATTTTCTTACCTTGCTTACTTCTTATATTTATTACTATACATCACTTAATATTTTGAAAAGCATATTTATTGTGAGACATATCACTTAAAATTTTTTGAAGAACCTAATTCATGCGCCCACCCTCCTCTCCTGGGTTGCTTAGTTGGATAATAATTTTGAAAATTCATACTCTATTTCTCTTCCTCCTTAGATGACTCTAATTAAGGACATGCATACATCCCCTCTTTTTCTCACCTTCCAAAGCACCTTCTCGTTTGCATGCCGCCAATGAGTCCCTCTTTTCCACTCTAATCACCACCTATTATTCTCTCATCACATAAACAAGGTGATCAAAAATAATATTAAGTAGATTATTGAAAAAACCAAATCAATAGGTATATAATAATAGCTTCATTATCATCTATTTCATTGAGTAGGGTTCCTTCATCCATAAAACTTCAGGTTTACTCTTAGGCATCTTTTATTTTGATCCTTCAAAGCATAAGGCATAGAATATTCAACTAATTTAATCTATACTTTACAAGGAGATTAGTATTTAGATTATTCTCATCATAACATGATAATAATGAGCGAACATCATAATTGATAGGTTATAATTAAGGAGGTCTATCAATTGGTGCATCATCAAGTTAGTTCTGATAGTCTCTCTATCTATTTTTAGCAAGATGACTCTTAGAGTATGCATCCTTATGAAAAATTTATCTTGGCTCATACCTTGTGAATTCATTCTTAAAGTCATTATTTAATAGTAGCTAATAATGCTTTTTCTATGATGTATGTTAAGATATTTTGGAGGATCTCAATTGTGTGCTTAAGTGGTGATCAATTTTACTAGTATAAGTGGTTCATTTTGAGTTATTATGATCAAACTACTTTCATGTATATGGCTAGCTACTTGGATGCTATAAGCTAGTAATTATTCTTGCTAACTGTAGGGATGATTTGGACAAGTATCCTTAAGAGATATTAGGGGTTATTTAGATTTTGTTATTTTAAGTTATTTTTTAGTTCCAAGTTTTAGGAGATTTTTTTAGCCATCAATTGCCAACTTTTAGAAAATATTTTTTACTTTATCCTTATTTATATGTAACCATGTGGAGAAGCAAAATAAGAAAAAGCAATTTGACCTTTTTACAAGCACTTTTGTCTTTCAAAATAGAGACTAAGATTTGTCTTGAAGAAAACTTAAACCACCTATACTTTCCATTTATATAATCCTCTCTTTGGCCTGTTCATTTCTCATCCAAGTTAAGCGAAGAGCAAATGCAAAAGGATGTTGTCCTTAATACTACCTTCTTTTTCTTGTCTTGCCACTAGGTATATTACAAAAGCATGTAATAACTTGGTATCAAAGCGAGCATTTGGAGATGGAAGTCTTTTTTTATGTTGTTAGGCAAGAAAGAATCCTTGAGGAAATATAAGAAGTGTTGGCTGCCACGAATTTTAGCTTCAATAATATCGAGCAAAATCTAACCCATAAAGCTATAGTGAGTTCTCATAACCATCATCAAAATCCTGAAGTTCGAAACAATGGTATTAAAGAAACTAGTCATGAGGGCTCTACCAATATCTACATGCCTAAGCTTGTGAAGTTCGACTTTCAATGCTACAATAGAAAGGAGGACCCAACATGATGGATTTGTAGAGCTAAGCAATTCTTCAATTTCTACCAAACACCCAAGGAGGAGAGGGTGCCATTGGCTTCTTTCAATCTAGAAGGTACCAATTGATGAAAAAAGAGATTCCTATCATTGCATGGAAAGACATCTTCATGGTAGGTATTAATCCATCCAGGGGGTATTTGGTTAGGGAGAGTTGGGGTATGAAATCAGAATGAAAATGGGTGACTCCCATTCCAACTATTTGGTTGGAAGGAGTCTTATTCTGATTCTGATTGTGGGGTGAAACTTTCATTCCAACCGTTTGATTGGAAGGAGTCCCATTTTGATTTCGATTGCGGGGTAGAATAGGAATACCCAATCTACCTAAAACTTGCTCCATACTCTCTCCTAAGATTCAAATTTTCATTCTGATTTTGATTCTAATCATGAACCAAATGCTTTGGGGGATTCCAATCTATTTCAATTCTGATTTCTATTGTGAACCAAATATTTCCTCAATTTTCAGATTTTTTTGGTGATCTAATAAAGTTGTAGCCCACTGGTTTAGTAATTAATAGATTACTAGACCTAGTTCGAGAAATTATTAATTTGAGCATCGAGATAGACACCAGCACAATAAGTTAGTTGCTTTTTGAGTGGCTTGGAGGAGAACATTAAGATTGATATCCAAATCTGCAAACCCAAGGCATTTTCTTCTACTATTAGGTTGGTAAGGCTATACAAGGCTTGTAACCATTCATCTCGTCATACCACAACCTATCATGCTAGTTAGTTTGAAGCATATTAGCAAATTTTTCATCACTTTTTGGCACTCAATCCAAATCCTATGCCTATTAAGAAGTCTAGTGAAGCTCAATGAAAGGAGAGATATGGGAGTATATTTTAATTGCAATGAGAAGTTTAGACTAGGACATTGATGCAAAAAAATATTTCTCAATGATAGGTGATAGTCTCATGGAGAGGATGATGATCATGTAGACATAGAGATGGAAGATGTTGTAGCTATATAGGAATTAGAGACACCAAAAATCTCCATTCATACCACTTCTGGTGCACGAGTTCTATAATTTTCTTAATGAAGGTGCAAGATAGAACAACTTGATGCCAAATTACAATATTGGTGGATTCACAGAGTACTTTTAATTTTCAAATAGCCAAGTTGAGAGAAAATTGAAAATCAGTACTACTACAAAAGAAAAGTTTGAAATCATTGTGGCAAGTGGAGAAAGGATTTCAAGCTTTGAGTGATATAAAAGTATATGATATTCCAATGAATTTCAATTACTGTCAATTTTTATTAAGTCTTATTGGTAGGTTATGATGTAGTTTTAAGAGCCCAATGGTTAAGTGCCTTGGAACACAAAAATCAAGAATTTTTTTGAATTAACTGGGCAATTCAATCTTAGTGGGAAGAGGATTATTTTAAAATGTTTAGCATATCCGGATAAGTTGGTGGATGAGATTGAGATATCTAAGAAGCTAAAAATAAATTAAAAAAAAGGAAAGGAGTTCCATTGCAAATCAATACTCTTTTTGTACACCCTCTAGATAACCCTCATCCTAAATCTAGTTAGAAATTATCTAATCCAAAATTAGAGTTGATTTTGCAGTCATATCAAGATCCTTTTGAATAGACTTATGGGTTACTCTACCAAGGAACCATGATCAGAAATTCCTCTAAAGCCAAGAAGTGGACTTGTTTGTTTGAGATAATATTAAAAATTTGGTGGCTAATATGCTGGCTTTGAGAGTAATTCATCCAAGCCAAATTACCCTCTCAAGATAACCCTCACCCTCAATCTAAATAGAATTTATCTAATCCAAAATTAGAGTAGATTTTGCAGTAATATCAAGATATTTTGGAATAGACATATGGGTTACTCTACCAAGGAACCATGATCAGAAAATTCCTCTAAAGCCAAGAAGTGGACCGTTTGTCGGAGACAGTACTGAGAAATTGGTGGCTAATATGCTGGCTTCGAGAGTAATTTGCCTAAGCCAAAGTCCTTACTCATCTTCTCTATTCTTAGTGAAGAAGCACAGGTTATAGAGGCTTTGTGTTGATTACAAAGTCTTGATTTAGATCACCATCAAAAGTAAGTTTTCCACACAAGTCAATCAATTAATAGATGAACTCCAGGAGTCCATGATGCCAAGTTCTTCACCAAGTTGGATCTACAATCCAGCTACCATCAAATCAGACTGCACCCTCATGAGATACCAAAGACTGCCTTTTAAATGCACCAAGGACATTATTAGTTCATGGTGATACCTTTTGGACTTACTAATGCTCCATCAACATTTCAATCCTTGATGAACAAAGCATTCAAGCTATATCTTCATAAGCTCATCCTAGTATTTTGTGATGATATTTTAGTTTATAGCAAATCAATGGAAGAACACATGAAGCATCTTGAGACTACTTGAAATGTTTTGAGAACTCACCAATTATTTGTTTTTAGAAAAAAAAAAGTATAGTTTTATCCAACAGGAAGTGAAATACTTAGGCCACATAATTTTTAGCAAAGAAATTGTTGTTGAAAAAATTGCCATAATACAAGAGTGCCTCAGCTAAAAATAGTAAAAGTAGTTTCCTTGGGTTAATAGGGTACTAGTGCAAGTTTATCCAAAACTATGAGAAAATTGCAACCCTATTAACTCATATGCTAAAAAGAAAAACTTCAAGTGGACCCCAAGGGCAGAAGAAACTTTTGAATTACTCAAGAAGGCAATGACCAAGCCCCAGTGTTAGCTCTTCCCAATTTTAGCCAGTCATTTATCATTGAATGTGATGCATCGAGATCAATAATTGGAGTTTTCATGCAAAGCAAGAGGCTGATTGCATTCAGCCATGCCTGATACGTATTTATTTTTATATCAGCCATGATAAAGAGATGTTGGTTCTAATTCATATGCTTAAAAAATGGAGGCCATACCTATTGGAGAGAAAATTTATTATGCGAACAGATTAGAGGAGTCTTAAGTACCTATGGAAGCAGAAAATCACCATCTCTATAGAAGAAAATTGGTTAAATAGAAAAATTGATGGGATGCAACTTCACCATGGAGTACAAAAAAGGAAAAGAGACCTACGTTTCATATGCACTTTCACGTAGGTATGAGGTCGATAAGTTGGCTGCCGTATCAACACCAATTCCCTTTTGGTTAGAACCAATAAAAAACAAATCCAAAATAATTCCAACTAAAAACATAATGAAGCTATGTCAACAAGTAGAAGCCAATAGATCTTAGGAATACAATGCAAATGTTCTTTATTTCAAGAATAATATTTATTTGTCTGCTAAGTCTTCTTTGGTTTTTCTCATTAATAAGGAATTATACTCTAGCACCCAGGAAGAATACCACAAGACTCTTAAAAGAATGATCAATATTTTTGCTAGCAAGGTATGAGAAATCTCTTTAAGAATGTATCAAGAACTTTGAAGCTTGTCAAAGACAAAAGAGAAAAAATACCAATCTATATCGACTCTCGGTTCTAGCATAGATTTGGTTAAATATATGCATTGTTTTGTTAGAAGGGCTTCCTAAGTTGAAAGGAAAGTCGAACATTTTTGTTATTGTTGACAGGATCTATAAATTTGCACACTTTATTCCAATCTATCATCCATATTTTATAGCTTCAATAGCTCAAATATTCTTTGAGCAAATATCTAAATTGTATGTAATGTTTAAAAGTAGTATACGTGACAGAGACGTTACTTTCACTAGCATTATTAGGAGAGACATTTTCAACTTGTAGGGAACCAAACTCAACTTTAGTTTAGCCTATCACCCTCAAACTGAGGGCCAAGATGGTTAACTAATCAATCAAGATGTATCTCTAGTTTTTATAAGGCATAGCCTGAATGAGCGGGTATGCCGAATTGTTTGGGTCAAGTGTTGTTGCAACATGAGCATTCATTGACTACAAGAAACAACTTATGAGATTATGTACGCAAGCCTTCTCCCACCCTTTCATCATATGTAATGGGTACTTCATAGGTTGAAATAGTGGACCATGAGTTGTGGGATAGAGGTTAGTAATCAAGGAACATCCTCCCTAAACTCTCACTTATGTTTTCAATATGTAGATGATACAATCATCATCTATAATATAAATCCTTGGCAAGCAAACCACTTGAAGCTTATTCTTTACTCTTTCGAGCTCCTAATGGGTCTAAAGATTAATTTTGATAAGAGCTCCCTATTTTGATTAGGTTTAATAAATGATGAAGGAAGAACTTTTGCAAGAATTCTGTAGGAAAAGTTGGATGGTTCCATGCATATAATTTTAAAATTTTGCAGCGAAATAGGCCAGATTAAACTATTTAATCTATATTAGATGCAAGAGACTAAATCTAAACTATCTTGTCTAGGACCTTTAACATAATTTATGATGCATATAGATCTAAAAAAATAAAGTCTTTCATCGATCCCATCGATGTCCTAGATCAGGTCTAACCATTAGAACTGATCTGGTTCTAATCTAATGAGTTTAGAACTCATTACCTTTGTACGAGTTGATGAATACCGCTATTGATCTCGAACATCTAAAGCACTTGAGGGTTGCTTGCAGCTACATAGGATGTCCGTCTTTTGCAAATTGTCCACTCGAAGCTTCGATCTGATCCATCTTTTCGAAAGTGCTAGCTCGCATGAAAGGCTACCGTATGGCTGATTCTTCTTCATCTTCAGAACCTCTAAATATCTTCAAATCTAAAGAAAAACTTTAAGAAGGATTTGGTGGAAGAAGAAGAGGGAGGAAAACTCACTTCTCTCTTTGATTTTCCTCACAAGAAAACCTAGATCAGATCTAAGTCTTTCTCTCACCCAAAAAGAAACTAGTTTTCTCTAGAACTCACGCCAAGGGAGAAAACCACCCAAGCCTCATGCTCAAAACCCTAGAACCCTTCTTTTGTCACCCAAAACTCTAAGAAATCATACCTCCTATGTCCAAGAGGTCTCTTATATAGAGAAGAGGATAAGGTTGATGAGTCATGGACTGGTTTGAATCAAATTCAAACTATGACTTAATCTTATCACAAGAAGAATTCAAATTAGATCCGAATCCTTTTTTAAGCCTCATCCAAGGGCTCTTTGAGTGGGCAACAATTAGGATAGGGGCATAGAAATTCTTCACGTAAAACACTTTTGGCATGGAGAAAGAGTTGGTACAAGAAAAAGATGGCATATGGAGTACTAGTCCAATCCAATTGGACTCTAGGGTTAGATATTTGGTTCCAACCCATTTAGACCCAAATAAACTATAGTGAACCTAATCTAATTAGGTTTCTAATAGCTTTAATTAATCTCAATTAATTAAGCCAAAGATTTGATCAAATCAGAAAACATCCATCCAATCATCTCATAACCTAATCGGGTCAAACCAAATTGAATCTAATTCAATTAGATTTGATATAATTCTTGTTGATCAATCAAATTGAGCTAATAAATAATCCAATTACTAACTAATCCTCCTATTAATTTACTAATCTTTAGTGAATTAATTTATTATAATTTTTACATAAGGTTAATCATTAATCGAATTGACAATTAAACCCTTAAATGATTTTAAATCATTTATCAGCCACATGATTAGTCAAAAACTTCTTTTGAGTGTAACTCCATATGTTCGAACCTAAGCCAGTAGCACAAGAATAACTTCTTGTACTAATCAAAATGATCATCTAGTAATGGTATCCGATATTCGGATTGGCCGAATATATGCTAAGCAATATCCAAGAACCTAAAGACATATGATTATTGTATAATTCATCCCTTTAACCTCAAGTGCTCAGGAAGACCTAAGGTTTAATTATCAATCCTAAATGAGTCATCCATATTATAAATCAATTTTTCATATCCATCATATAGATTACCTCCATCGAGGAATTGCTAAATTGAAATACAGCGATGCACTATCTCTAGTTTTACTTAGAGAGATTAATTCTATTTTGACTCACGCATCGACTTAACAATTACTTGATTATACCTAAAAATCTTTCATCACTAAATTAGAAATTTAGGTAGTCCAATATCAAAGTACAATAAGTTACTTGTAAGTCACCATGATGATTTTAGATCTGAGGGATACTTATACCCATAACCTTTGTAAATACTCTTGACAATAGAGTGCTCCGAAATGGTCACGTTCAGTGTAGATGTATCCGTACATCTTATTCGTATGCCATACCAGTATCTCCACACTTCTTGGTTAAGAGAATAATCAATCTATATGGCACATATCGACTTACACTCGATATAATTATCATCTTTATAATAGTATATCATTTGGTCATGATCGGGTTTAAGAACTAAATGATAAATTCTTTTTTATCGACTTAATATAATTCTAAGGACTTCATCGCATTGTAGGAGTTCATTAGAAGATGTACTATGTGACGAATAAGCTAGAATAACTTTTATTTATTTATAATTTATATATATTTACAATAAGCACAATCGTTTATAATCTAAATGATTGACTTTGGGATACATTTTTCAATAAATTCTAGGATGCTCTAAAGCCAACTTTTCGACTATGCATCTTAATTTTCCTTTATGTATAGGTAAGCCAAACTCATATGATTGAAACTTTTTGATTGAGAAGATTGACAAGAAACTAGTAGCATGGAAGAGAAATATTTTATCCCTTGCTGGCAAATTGGTTTTGATAAATGCCATGTTTAGTACAATACCTACCTATTGGATGTTGTCCTTTACCCTTCCATCGAAGGTCATCAACAAAATCAAGAGGATGAGGCGCTCCTTCCTATGGAGAGGGAACAAGCAATGCAATGGTGGACACTGCATCATGAATTGGGAGCAAGTTAATTTGCCAACCAAAACAATTCGGAGACCTAGGAATGATCAATTTATAGGTGTTTAACAAATGCCAGCTAATGAAATGGCTCTGGAACTACTTTAATGACACAACATGCTCTTGGAGGAGGTTGATTCATTCTATTACACTGCCTTCAATTGCTTTCCATAGAAATCTTAGAAAGGCATCCAAATCATGAAGGAATGTTATTAAAATCACTGAACCCTTTCTGGCTAGTGTGTACTCTAAACTAGGAAATAGTCGACAAATAACTTTTTGGCATGACAATTGATGCAATAATTTGATCTTCAAGGATTTCTTCCTCTTCCTCTTCTTCTATGTAGTGAGACTAAATATATTAGTTGAATTCCTATCTTATTTTGATTTAAGATCCCTTTTTAAAGAAAATATAGTCCCAAGAGGCGAAGATGAACTCTAGATGCTACATTCTGTAACTTCTCATATTACTTTATCCTTTCAACCTAATATGATCAAATGGTCTTCGGGACCAAACGACAACTTCAAGGTTAGAGAAGCTTACTTATTTTTCATCCATGGAGGGGTTATATCAGAGTTTGCAAAGTTCAACTAAAAACTATTGCTCTCAGAGAAAATAAAAAATTTCAAATCGCTATGTTTCAATAATAGACTCCTAACTATAGATAATTTTAGAAAAATGTTTCCATCGCCTACCTCTTGTCCATTATATGGAGAGGAAGAGGAAACCATTGAGCACTTATTTCTTTGCTAGACTATGGAGCACTTTCACTAGAAAGCTAAATATGCCGGTGCCATTATCATCCTTTGATCTATTATGGGATTTCTGGCAACCCAAACTACCAAAGAAGCACCCCTCTTCGACATGGAATTGTCTTATTTTTACGATTTGTTGGTGCCTTTAGAACGAGAGAAATTAGCATCTATTCCGTTTTAAGGCGACGAATCCTCTTTTGCTAGTGCAATATTGTATCAACCTGCTGAAAGAGCTAGGTCCCCTCCGAACCATCAAGGAAACTGATCAACCTCAAAAACCTTCTCCCCAAGCTGGAGACTTCAGGAGTGGCTATCTAATCTTAGTTTCCTAAGCTATTTGTTTTAATATCTCAAAACTGCCCTAGTTATTGAGATGACCTGCTAAGTGTTAGATATATGTGCCCTAGAAGCCAGAATTGGCTGACACTTGTAACATACTTCTAGGGGCAAAATTATAATTTTGACTAAAATCAATAAATAAATTATTTTCTATCACATATGTGTATTTAGTATCTGTGATACATCCTTTGAGTTAATGCCAATGATAATTCATATTTTCAAGAGTTGAAAATTTAAGACATGAATAATCATTATTAACTCATAAATTGCTCCTGACCATAGGATCATCACAAGGATGGTGATAGATCCGGAAGGTTGGTGTACAATCACTTCTCTTTAGTAGATGAGTCTTGAGTCTACGGTGTGGAGACACCGGAGCGAGAGTACAGATACTCGTTAGAGAACGAGGGCACTGAGCGTGACCACCTCGAGTAGTCATTAGGGAGTCTACCTTCTCGTCAATGACTGACTCGATGCTGCAGTAGTGTGTTTGGTTCTTTGACCTGAGGTGCATCGGCAGTTCATCTTGAAGGTGTTATAGTTTGACTACACCATTACTCGGTCTCCTAGCTATATGGAACCCTGAGGTGTATGTTGGCTATAGCATGTTCATTGTAGGAACTGGATGGCATTAAGATGAAATCTATCTACCTCGGTGGTAGAGGAGCAGCCCTATGATGATCATGAGAATCAAGTCCAGAAATCCATGGCCATGGTAGAGTGAAATAATAGAAAGAGTTTCTATTTAGATTTTCACATTGGACTCGAATCGAATGATTACATCATATGACAGAGACTAGGGTTTGACGAGTTTACCTTAACCCTAATATGATCGGAGTTCAAGATAAAAGAACTGAATCACACAGATAGCTGCACCAAGAGATTCGCATTCAGCTCTAATGGGTTGCCACCATATACTGCTAGGTGTCACTGGTGGATTTTGGAAGCAATTAGAATAATTTAGATAATCGATCATTCTAACTATTCGAATCAAAAGAGTTCTGATCCATCGAAAGGAATTTCGATGATGTCCATGATAGAGATCATGACATATCCCATTACCATACAGAACTGAACCTAACTGGATCACACAAACAAGGATTTGAATCTGGTGATCATCAATTGAACTGATCTAGTTCAATTGATTTGAATAAGATTCAATTAAGTTCAAAAAAATCGTGCTAGCACTCGATTGAACCTAACGTTCTTCTTTTGCTATCATAAATAAGTTGTCCTGTCTGAGCCAAAGGAGTTTGTGCTCAATCAGAGGCCATCATATGGTCTGATTGAAGGTTGTCCAAGTCAGAAAAGGTTGTCTTATTTGTAAGACACTACCTACCATTTTTGGTCACCTGCCATTTCTTGTTCTTTGACTTTGGTCAAAAGTCTACCTTTGACTGGTCAAACGTTGACCATTGACACTTTGACTTTTGACCACATGTCATGCACCTATTGGAGAGCTGGTGGGGGCCTGTCCCCCTGCCAGAACCTGGCAAGGAGGAGGCCACACGCCAAGGGTGGCGTGCGCCCAAGATTGGAGGAGTCTTGGAGTCCTTGTTGGATAAGGACTCTACCTCTCTTTTGGATTCCAATTAAAGTTCTTCCTAAAACCAACTTTGACTGGTCTTAGGCGCCCTCTAAGTAGGAATCCAGGGATCTCTATTCCCACCAATCAGATTTAGATCTGATTTCACAAAGGATTATAATTGGTTGGGAAGAAGAGGAGTTGGATCACAGCTAGTCTATAAATAAGACCCTATGCCCAACTCAGATTAACAACAATAATGATTGAATCATAATTTCCCACGCCCCAAGGCTGCCTCTCCCCTCTTCCTCCATGCCAAACCCACCTTCTCCCCTTGCTCTCCACGTCCAAAAGGGTTTTGGACCTTGGTTGGTGCGATCCAGATCAAAGAAAGGCGATCAAAAGTAAGAAGGCTGCACTGCTGCAAAAGGACGACTGCTGATCTTGAAAAGGAGTTTTGAAGATCCTCCAGATCAGATCCAGATCTGATTTTTGGAGTTGTGATAGAGAAGAAGAGGATCTCTAGATTTAGCCCGAGTGGATACCGATAGAGGCCAGGCGCTTGCGTGGCTAGATCCAGAACCTTCCGCTGCAAAAAAGGATCATCAACAGGGTAATAGGATTACCCAAATCAGGTAAATTAAATTTGATTTAATTTATCCTTATTTTATTTTATTTATTAAAATAATAAGAATCAGATCTGAAATACATCAAGATCTGATTGGGATCGAGAGAAAAATTTTTGAAATATATCTCTTGATCTGATCAGATCTGAGCGAATCTGATCCGAAAAATCAGAATTTTTCTTCACTAAGGTCAAATAATCCTGTTAAAACAACAATTGAGGTTCTCTCATATTGAGAAGGAAAGAATACTAGAATGGGACGTAATCTAGATATGGGTTCTATAAGATATGTTGATGGGATACATCTATCCGATAAATACTTCCGTCAAAAACTGATGTAGAGTGAAACTCTTATGGTCTTCACAAGATATAGTGGGGCAGACCAACATTAATTAGGTAGCATAGAAGTGGTGCGAGCCATCAGAGGAAAAGACAAGCTCTTACATTTTCTCTTTACATCTCAAAATCCCATTCCATATAAGGAAACGTGTTTTTTTTAGCCTATTTGTTTGAAGTTTGGGTGGGTACGGTTGCCTCATGGTCACCTCATTATCTCTACTCAAGGTATGATGAATTTAGAGGCAAACTGCTTTCTTCGCGGTTTTAAATATATATATATTTTTAAATTAATAAAAGTCGAATGGGGATCCACACCCTCCCTTTACATCAAAAAAAAAAAAAGGAAAAAAAAAGGAATTGCATGAATAATTGAATGTGGCTCAGCAACGCATGAAAAAGTTTGATGATGTTCACAAAACTGAGAAGAGTTTTAATATTGGGGATTTTGTTTATTTCCAGGTGCAGCTATATCAACCACCGACCGGCATTTTTAGCCTTTGAAAGGAATCTTAAATTATCTCCTAGATACTATGGACCATTTGAGATCACTAAGAAAATTGGACCGGTGGCATACAAGCTCAAATTACCAGAAACTCTAAACTTTATCAGTGTTTCATGTATCCTTGCTTAAGAGGAAGGTGGGAGAAAATATGGCAATCCGAGAAACATTACCTATTATCCTATAGAACAGTGATCTAGTCACTCTCATACTCCAAACCACTCTTGATCGATGTAAAAGGATAAGCCAAGAAGAAGTTTTAATTCATTTGCAAGGCCTATCATCAGTGGATGCAACTTCTGAAGACCTTGATGAGCTCCCAAATTCCTTTTCCTAAAGCTCGAGGGCAGGGAAGTTCATTAGGGGGGAGGGATGTTATGTGCTTAGGTGGTGAGCCATTTTACCATTGCAAGTGGTTTACTTAATTTGAGTCATCGTGATCTATCACTACAAATTATTTCATGCTCATGGCTGGCTGGTTGGATGCTTTAAGTTGCTACTTATTCTTGCTAAATTATAGGATAATTTGTACGTCTCCTTAAGATGCTGTTTAGATTTTGCTATAATTTGAATTATTATAGGTTGTTTTTGTTCAAGTTTTAGGAGATTTTTTACGTAGTTTTAGTAAAAGTTGTTAGCTTTATCCTCGTAACCATATAGAGAAGCAAGATAAGAAAAAGCAATTTAACATTTTTACTAGCAATTTAGTGTTTCAAACTAAAGGCTAAGGTTTACTTTTGCATGTTGGCCCATTAATAGTACAATTGGATGTGATTTTAATCAGATTAAAGCTTTAGTTCTAGTTTGTTCTTTGATGTACTTCTATTTCATTACCTTAATGAATCGAGTGGGTTTCCACCCTTTTTATGGCGAAGCAGGTGGATCATTTTAACACGGAAAGGAGCAGTTTTATCAAAAATATAAAGGGGAGCGGTGGGGTGGGTGGAAGAGAAGAGGAGGAGAGTTGGATACAATTGTTTGTTAAAATCTCTCTAGGAGCTAAATAGGTATTGATCATATTATGATTACACTCGAGTAGGAGTTTAGGCTTATTTATCCAACAATAAGAATCCTTTTGGGGTGGTTTTCTTATTTATATAATGTCTTGGTATTTTGAACCAAAAAAGATAAAATCCATGTATCATAAAATGTGAGGATAGGTTAGGGTAATTTAATCTTTTTTATCAAAAGAAAAATATAAGTCCATGCGGTTGGGATGATCTCATGCCAACCTACTGCACAATTGGGTCCAGATAGGCTATGTATGGAAGGAACCTACTGCATAAGCAGGACAAATGTTTAGATGATCTGAATTCAGATCCAAGCAAGATCATATGCAGGATGGGTTTGATTGGCTTAACGAGTGTTTCCCTTTTTTTGCAGTTCTGGCGGAAGCTCTGTCAGGAGGAATCATCCTTACTCGGAAGAAAAGCATACAATTTGTAGATTTTGTTATGGTGAATAAATAGGTGGTATTTGGAATCCTCTCTTTTCCAAACGTGCAACCTTGGATCGCAGGTGTTGTTTATGGTAGCGCAGATGATCAACAGTGAAGATTGATATAAGAGATGACTTGTAATGTGGTTTCTATGATGTTAGTTGGAGACTTTAATGTAATTTTAGATACCTCGGAGACAAAAGTGGGTAAGTTATTTATATTGAACTGGAATGTACAAGAGTTTCTTGATTTTATCTACAGTAATGGTCTCGTCGATTTGCGGTGGAATGGCATTCCTTGTACTTGGTATAATAATCAGCAAAGGTATGCCTGGTTCGGGAATAACAGGGCTTTAGCAATAAGTTGTTGGATTAATCTTTTCTCAGAGGTGTGCGCTTCTCACTTACCAAGAATAGGATCAGATCACTGCCCGATTCTAATTCAAAAAAATGCCTAATCTTGGTCGAAGCAGAGACCTTTTAGATTGGAAAGATTTTGGCTTAGCTGTGATGGTGTTAATGAAGTGGTGCGAAGAGCGTACCAGTCGTGCACCAATCAATCAAAGTCTATCAGGGTGGCCAGACTCCTTCAAGCCATGAAGAGAACTCTTTTGAATCGAAACAAAAAGTTGGTAGGCAAAGCTTCAGCGGGAGATGCACGTTCCTCGGGAGGAGGATGTTAAAATGAGTGGTTCGTTGCTCCGTGTTTTCTAAAAAATTAAAGAAAGACAATAGAGTAGTTCGTCAGCAAGAATTTCTGTAGCGCCTTTAGCTTAAAGAAGGAGATTCAAATACTAGTTTCTTTAACAAATCAACTATTTTTAGGAGGAACAGCTGAAGAGGAGAATCAAAAACAAATTTTCAATTGCAACTTCCTACGGTACCTCCCAGTCATCTTCCTATTCCTCACAAACTTTTTGATACGAATAATACCATGTTGAAGGCACTTCTGGATTGATTTTCGGAGATTGAAGACGTTGTTAAGAGCCTTGCTTCAGAAAAAAATCTGTAGGTCCGGAGTGGTTTTGGATCATGTTAGGAGGTGGGCTTTTTTATCTCACAACAAGTCAAAGATTTCAGATTGCATCAAAACTGCTGGTCACCGGGATGAAATATGCAGTGCCTAAGTTGATTTAGGAGGAGCAAGGGGCTTTTATACAAATTATTGCGGGCATTCTAATCTTTCGGGAGATCATTCTATGAAAATTGCATCCAAGAGAAATGGAGCCATCTTCAAGCTCCTCCTTTGCCTACCCATTGCAGGTTTGTTATCAACTTTGACGGATCCTTTCGATGCAAATGCAAACAGGGGAGCAGGTTTTGTTCTCGTGGCTGGTTCAAGGAACTTCCTTGCTACCTCGATCCTCATCATTCAATTAAAGGCAGCTTGGGAAGGGGCTCGCTAATGTCATCAAGTTGTTATAATGCAAGGAAGTAATATCGAAAGGTGATTTGGTACTGCCATTACATGGATCGACGATGATCTCATACATAATTGCAGCCGCGAGTCCTTTGCTACACAACTTCTTTATTTGCCTACCTCAAGGCTGATCACGCGTTAAGGGATACTAACTTTTAAGGCAGATTGATTCACAAGTAGGGCGTTAATTGTGATCTTCAGGTCCTCCCTCGAAACTCAATCTCTTGCAGCAATCAGATGCTACGGGCTTAGGTTATGTTCGTGGATTCCAGATTTCATATTGTTTCTTTTACCGTAGTTCTGTTTTTAGTTTGTTTTCATCCATTGTACCGGAAAAGAAAAAAAAGAAGAAAATGTTCCCCTGCTTTTCTATCATGCACTCGCTCTCTCAACCTCTCGATCGGTGTTTTGCGCTTTCACCCTCCTCTGATTCGTTCTCTCTGCCCAGGGTCTGGAGAGATCTTGGGACTTGTTTGGTTTGCGGGAAGCAGAGGAAAGAACCATGGCCAACGGAAAATGAAAAAAACTTCTCTTATAATTAGAGTTTTCACGGAAAAGATATTAAAAAAAAAGTTATTTTCGTGGGGATACCATTTCCATATTTCCGGCTTCTTAAGCTCAAAATATAAGCTACCACAACCATCAAAAAATATTAAACTATAGACTGGATTTACAAGTATCTTGGGCCATCTTTTGAGATGGAGAATTGGGTCCAGGATGGTTACAAATACAAGCTCAAGCCAACTTATAATCCAAAGCTTATAATGGCTGAGCCATGAATACTGTAGCATTTTGACCGGACCTTATTCTCTCTATTACAATGTTTCAAATTCAAAAATATCCTTAACCATTATAATTTTTTATTTACAAACAAGTGTAATGTGTAGGATAAGATAAAATTTTTTCTTGTATTAAAAATATAATAGATATTTTATGCAGTTCTCTCAGAAGAATAGATGCCCAATCATTCTAAAATAAATTATTTTTTCATCATCAATCAAACATATTAAAACTATTTCTTCAGATACCAGAATCAACTTTCCAAAAATAATATTATAGGAAAGAAAATTTCTTCCCACGAACCAAACATTTTTTAGAAAAAAGGGAAATGAGACGGATGCAAGAGATAGCCCATCAGATGTGCGAGTGAGCTAGATTGCGAATAATGATCTTACATGATTACATAATTTTATAAATCTTGTGAGTTTATTACTTGAACATTTGATCTCTTATCAGATGATATTACTTTCTCTATTGTTCATTTCCCTGATATAAGACATTTATTTTCGTGTAATTGATGGTGGACTTGCACGGGTTGTCCAACTTATAAACAAAAGCTACTCGCATCTTCAAGTAGGGAAATCAATCCGCTAATACAGCTCTTGGACTCGCTTGTTCCTTGAATAATCAAATCTTCTTGCTACTCTTGAATCAGTCATTATGTTCAACCATTGGGGCTGACTTTGGTGCCTAAATACTCCGGCCTACCAAAATAGATAGATGCCACGTGGAACACGAAAACTAGTAGCTAACCTGCTGACTTGTTTTAAATATATGCTCTTATCTATGTTTCTTTCAATATTATCGGGCAGACTAGGATCGGCGAGAAAGCATGAAAAAACTCATTCTGGCTCTACAAAAATTTCGTCAGCCCATTCTCAATGTACAAAAGTTGGGCGAGTGACTAGAATGGAACCAAGAACCCGTTTCACTCCGAAGTGAAAGGGAGGACGAGCCATCCGATTCACTAAAGGTAGCAATCTGTTACGATATAAAACTCAGTGGCTGTGACGGACTTGGATTGCAAAAGAGGAAATAAGGAAATCAAACAATGGTAGGGAAGCGGGCAAAGAATTCCTTGCTACAACTTAAATTTCTTCGATTTGTTTTTATAACAATCTAGAACCTCACTCAAAAAGATTAGCTGAAATATATTTTTTTAGATTCCTTGATCCTGTATAAATATAAAAGATTTTTTCGACGAATAACTGATATGAAACTAAATATATATCTACATGGATCCTTACTCTCATGTCCCAGACTAAGAATTCAAATCTATACTTTTATTCATAGATATCATGATCGGCTCGTGATCAACTTAATGAACCCATATTGCATCATCTCCTAGTCCACGTAAACTATGGACTGAGTTGGCTTTGCAAGTTTACATTAGCAATGGGAGTGGAATAGAACTTAGGGGTTTTATTGATATCTTGTAATAATTACCAATACTAGAAGTCTAATAAATTGTCTCATAATGTCTGTATTTTGTGAATATAAATTGAGATTCATAGGACCTTTCTTAGGATAAGTGTAGTAGGTTGACATAGTTAAAATTCTGATTACATACATCAAGCCTAATTTCAAAAAAAAAAATCATAAATAATTAATATATTAAGATGTATTTTAAATAATATGGATGAGTTGTATCGCGATGAATGAGATATTCTGTTAACATTCAAAATATTTTAGGAATCTAATTAGATATAATCCAAAGATGTGATAGCAATTTTGATTTTATTAAAAATATTTTAGGTTTAAAACATAATGATAATTATAGTAAATTATAGATGTGATTCAAATTTGGTGGAATTGATCTCATCATAAAATTATAGAGTTTATATCATAGTGGAGTTTCTATCGAACCCTTGAATTAGATTACTAGAGTTTTGTGTGACTTATTTTTAAATTTAAAAATCAAGATTATGAATTGATCATGGATCTTGCATTACCATTTTTCTGAAATACTAGTAGAATTTCATTAAAAGCTTAAAGAGATTTGACGTGAAAGAAAAGATTCTATGGGTTCAATTATGTTTATAAGGAGGTTAATTTAGGATCTTGTAATTTAATAGAGCCTATAATTAACATTCTTAAAAGAGAGATTAATTTTGAATTGTCTGATTAAATTATCAAGGTAATCTAGAGTTCGATATAGAATATAATAACTTTTATGATAATTATCTTGAGGGTTAATCAAGGTCCAATGTATTCAGAAAATAAGGACAAATCTTTGCTTGGATTGTACAAAATTTTGATCTAGGGTCGTTAAAAAATTTTAAAAAGTATTGACCAGAGTTACACCATGAAAGCGTGGTGGCTTGAGTCATTTAAAAACTAATGAAAAATATTGATTATGGCTTGAAATGTTTTATGATGGAAGATTTGGCTTTTCAATAAAAGATAATTTGATTCTTAGACTAATTGTGATGTGGCTATATCATTCTCTTAGATAGGTTCCAAGATTGTGAGTTGCACTAAGGAAAAACTTGAAGCATCTTATGTCTAGGATTACTTGAATATCTAAATCAATCATGCGATATTCACTCTCTTCTTATAATCTCAACTTTAATATAGAAATAATGTTATCAAGTACTTTATTTTTTAGACTTGCTTTTATGATTCGATCTTGTTATCTAAGTAATCACTATACAATCGTGATCATCTTCTTAGCCATCAAATGATCCGACTCTAATCAAAATTGGCCATAATCTTTTTTGGGGTTAAAACTTCACTATATAATTTGTAGTGAATCTTCTTGAAGCTCTATTCAACATATAATTAATTTTAATAATCGATCTTACCGTGAAGTTTCTGCATCCAATTGATCCCAACTCAATCTTAAATTATCATGCATTCATGTCAAGATAATGATTTCAATATTAGACTCTTGATTGCTTTATTAGTGCTAATCTTACTAGTCTATATCTTAATCTTAAATGCGATAGAAAGCTTTTAATAATTGATTTAAATCTAGTTATCATATTGAGATAAGCCTTAGATTGTATTTTACTGGACGGACAAATCCTAGAGTTGGTATAGAGGTGCCAAGTTGTGCAATAATCTTGGAAAGTGCCTGTGCTTTAGTATAGAAATGCATATGAGTATTGTTTTTGGTCTGAGTGATTGGATTACTTGGAGACATTTGAGTAATGTGATCATGTGTTCAATTTTTACTTTGAATGACCTAGATTTCTCAAATTTCAAGGATAATTTTTTTTTAAGAAAAGAATGTAAAACCCAGCGCACCTAGGCCAGTCTTGAATTGAAGTCGACAAATCCATTGCCGACTTCAATTCATAATTTCAAAAAATTTTTGGGATCAAAACAAGAGAGATCCCGAACCCCTATTCGATCCCCATTGCTGAGTGGATAAGGCCCCTAACGGTGGTGGGTGGAAGATCTCTAGATCAGTATGATCAGCCAGAGGTCATTGGAGGCTAGTGCAATTAGCAAACGGCCGACGTTAGGCTAGTCTTATCTTTTCATGCTTGAGCCTCTATTTAAACCCCACTAGCCCTATGATCGAGCCATTATTAAACCCCTCCACATTCCTCTCCTTTCTTTCTTACCTTCGGTAGCCATCGAGTAGCCATAGCCTAGCCTCGCCACCCCACCCCCTAAAGCTCATCTCTCCTTAAAGCCATTGATTTCCCTATTTTCTTTCCTAATTTGTGCCTCTTTTATCGTTGAAAGTATGCATCGATGGTCATGACCCACAACCACCACTACCATGGGTAAGCTCTCCTCCCTCCTTTCCTTCTTTTGGCTTGGGGTGCCACCATGGTAGCAAGAGGTAGCACCTTTTTTTTCCTCTTTTGGCTCCCCTATGCATGACTAAACCACCATCCCTAGCCACCGCTGGCAACTATACCACTCCCTTTTCTCCTTCGATTGTTTGGATTGCACCCATGTTGGGCAATCACCCCCTCCCTTCCTTAGTTTTCAAGAGCCATGGGAGGACTCAATTTCAATCTAAGAGAAAAGAAAGAGAAGAGAGAGAAAGAGAGAAAAAAGAAGAGAGAGAAAGATAAAAAAAAAAGAAAAAAAGAGAGGAAAGAGAAGAGAAAGAAAGAGAAAGAGAAGAGAGAGAAAGAGAGGAAAGGAAGAGAGAGAAGAAGAAAGAGAGAGACAAGAGAGAGAGAGAAAGATTCAACCTCTTGAACCCCTTAAATCCCAATCTGATTGAGTTTAGATTATCTAAACCGTATAAATCTGACTTGTGAATTAATTAATTCATTAACTTATTTAAACAGAGCCTCTAAAGGAGTACCAGATCTAGGGATTGAGTTGCATGCCATTTTTGGATTCGATTGTCAGTAAGTTCTTTTGATATTTTTTAAAAATACTTTTTAAAACTAGAAATTATATATATAAATTTTAAATATTAGAATTTAAAAGTTTAGAAATATGCTTGAAAGAAAATTTAAAAATCTTAGATTAAGCATAATGGTACTCAAACATGATCGCAAAACTTTCTCTGTTTTTAATGTTGCATGATATCATGCTTATACAAATTTAAATTTTTTTCTTGATCACAAAATATGAAAAATTGATTGATATTGATCAGAGCATAAGTACCTTTATAAGATTAGAGAAATTAGTATTAAAAATATTTATGTTTATACTAGATATTATAAATTTATGAAAAACTTTCTAATCAGCTATGATTCGAATCTAGCCAATGAGATTGATCATTGATTATATGTTAGATACTAGTTTCTTTCGATCTTAACCAGTCGGAGCTGATCGCTGATAGGAATGTGTATTCGATTTTTTTAGTTCTAATCGAATTGAAGTTCTGCAAAATCGAACTTTCGAATTCACATTTTATAGAACCAAAAACCAAATCAAAATAGTCTAAAATCGAACAAACTAAACCAAAATAATTTTGATTTGGTAATTCGGTTTTGGACTTCTATATACTGAGCTTTTGATTTTAGTTTGGACTTATTAAATTTTTTAATAATTTTATTATTTAGACTGTAGAATTGTACTTGGCCTTAATATTATTATTTAAATTCAAATCAACAACAAACCATTTAAAAAAAAAAATCAATTCAATAAAATTACCTCAAACTCTTTATAATCTATCAATAAAATTTTAGTTTTTGATTAACTAAAATTATAAAATTAAATATCGAAGACCAAACCAATTAAAAAACTTTAATTTGATTTTGAATCGAAACCAAAATTTTTAGAACAAACCAAATCAAATACCAAAATAATTAATGATTTAATTTAATTTTCAGTTAAGCAAACCATTTACACACCCCTAATCGTTGGCAGAACTAGTTCTTTCGGACTTAGCCAATCGAAACTAATCACTGATACACACTGATGCATCGCATGTATATATTTCATAACTAGTCTCTTTATCTTATCATAAGACTTATTGTGGTTATATGAATAAAAGCTAATTCTTTTATGACCTAACCGGTTGGACTTGATCACTAGCACATGCTGATATATTATGTTTATTTTTAGTGGCTAGTTTCTTTTAGACCTTGTCACAAGACAGATCATGACCGTAACAATTAAAGATTGAGAGAGAATTTTTGGATTTTACTATTATGTATAGCATGCTTTAAAAAAAAAATTATATTGCTACATATTATTATTAAATTATTATATTTTAAATATTAATTATATTTAATCTTTCAAAGATATTGATAACTTACTAAATCAGTAAAGCTAACCTTTTTTTTTTTTATTTAATTTCAGATTCAAAAGATTCCATGAACTTGAGACCGATCAGCAAGGAGCAATTTTAGGTATTATTTGGTTAGCTATTTTTGAATAAAAATTGTTTTGAATCTTTATTGGATCTTTATGTTATTTCTTATTAATCTTGAAGAATTTATCTTCTATTGAATAATAATGTTAGTAAATTTATTTTTACCACTATCTGAGCTGAATTGATGTGATTATGTATTAATAAAAAAAATAGATTTTACATATTCTTTAGAATCTTAAAGAATATACCATCTCAGGATGTTACAGTTTCTAATATTGATGTATTTTCAATTCAAGCAAATCCAACAAGAAGAACTAGAAATATAGTGCATCCATCACCTGCGCTTAAGCCTATAGCCTACCCTCTCCAAAGATTCTGGTGCAGCCCAACGAGCTTCAAGAGATACAGGGCCTTGCATAATTAAAAATGCAACGATTTCATTCTTTTAGAGAGCAAATCAGACTTTCCATGTAAAGGTGGACTAGGCCAAACCCGGATCTGGGCCTCAACCGCTGTTTGATTAGTGCGCATCCTAAAGCCTGAAAACTAACCATTGACAGCAGCCCTCAACCGTTACATTCAAAATAAAATAAAATAAAATAAAATAAATGTAGACCATTAATGGCATGCAACAACGCCCATGCCTTTTTCCTCTTCTTTCGTACAGCACTCATTTGGGACATGATGCATGGTCCACGTCATGCCTATCGGACGAATCTCCCCCCGCCCCCCCCCCAACACACACACCCTAAGCCAAATATTTTTCGATTTGTTTATGCAGGGTTTGCATTTACTTTCATTTAGATCGGGTGTCAGTGCCTATTTATAGAAGAGTTAGCATTTAACCTGGCCCATTAGTGTTTATTTTTGAGTACTTAGCATTTACTCCCTCAGAATTTTTTATTTATCCCCCGTTGCTGTTTACCACAAACCAATCCATCACCTGATGTCAGGTAGCTATATTCTTTTTTCTGTTTATTTTTGAATATTTATGTTTATTATCACAAATTATGCTTATCATTTTGGGGTCAGCGTTTATCCTGGACAGTCTGGTATCTATTTCTATAAGCGGGGAGGGAGGAAGAAAGGGCGGAGAGATGTGATAGGTGCAGGGGCGGGCAGCGCGACCGACCTCATTAGTTCATACCTCTCTTTTTTTTTCCCTACGGACGTGTCAACCGTTATTTGAATACCTCAAGAAGTAATTTTTTATGCATATATGCAGTACATTAAAATTGACAAAGAATACATTGTTCAATTACATTAACATAATTAATAATATGACAAACATTTAATGATGCTAAACTTTTTTATTAAATTTTTATTAATAAAAATATTTTTTATCTAGAGTAAAAGAAATATTATGACCTTTTAATATATTGTATGACTTTCAATGAATTATATATATATATATATATATATATATATATATATATATATAAATATATATATATAATTATATATATATATATATATATATATATATTATATATATATATATATGATATCTTCAATAATATATATAATTTTTTATATTTTTATATAATATCCTGAACAACATATATGACTTTCTGATATTTTATATGACTTTCTATGAATATATGACTTCTTGTGAATAAATATGATATCCTAAATAATATATAAAATTTTTTAATATCTTATATGATTTTTTGTTAATATATATAATATTTTGAATAATATATATAATTTTTTGTGAATATATATATAACATCTTGAATATGACTTTCTATATCTTTATATGATATTTTGTTGGTTATTGTTGGTGCAGAATCTAGTCGACGTCGGATGGAGCTGAAGTTGAGAAAAAAGAGATCACCGTCGGTGACCTGTAAAATAAAGTTTCGTTCGAAGTCGGTGGTGGTGGCTTCAGCAGAATACTCCGACGATCAAGTCAGCTCTTTTGGCCAACAAAAATGGAGTGCTCAAGAAAGAATTCAACAGAATTTTGGAAAGAAGAAGAGAGCTTAGAAAAAATATATCTGGAGGATCCTTTTTAATAGACGGAGCCTGTAGCAGGCTGATAGTGATAGCTACAATCATCCGATAGCAGATCGCTCGGGGCCGCCTGTAGCAGACTGATGGTAACAGTTGTAACTGTCCGGTAGTGGACTGCTCGGAGCCGCCTGTAGCATATTGATAGTGACAACCGTAACCGTCCGATAATGGGCTGTTCGAAGCCACGTGGAGTTCGTTACGGAAAGAGGTGTCCGTTGTCGTGATATGCCCGTTCGTCGAGATTTAATAGTCGAAGTTCGAAGAAAACAGGCATTGGTTGGTGAAGAGCTTTGAAATACATCAATTCCAGCGGAGTTCAAACTCCTAAAGGAAATATGGCTAAAGGGGATCATCCGGAAGAAATACTTGAAATCTGAAAGTAATCTACTGGAGAAATTCGGATGGAGTTCGACTGATGGAGAAGTTCAGAAGAAGTCCGACTGAAGGAGAAATCCAACCGAAGGAGAGATCCAGAAGGAGTTCGGCTTCTGAAGGAATCCAACTAAAGAAGTCCGGAGGAAGTTCAGCTCCTAGAGGAATCCAACTAAAGGAGAAGTCTGGAAGGAGTTCGACTGCTGAAGGAGTCCGAAATGGGTTCGATCGCTGAAGAAGTCCGAAAGGAGTTCGACCGCTAGAGGAAGAACTTCGATCGAAGCTCTTCCGTGATTACCGATTATATTAGGCTAAGCATCAAACTGGACTTCAGCGGAAGCGGCGTTTATTCCAATAATAGTTCTCCTACTCTTGAGTTCGAAATTCGAAGGAAGGGAGTACAAAAAAAAAGACAGCCGAAGTTCTTTTCCGGAGTCTGCATCCGTTGAGGTTGAAGCTCGGGGGAGATCTTATCTTCGATTGAAGTTAAAGCTCGGAGGAGATCTTATCTCCAGCCGAGGCTGAAGATCTTATCTCCTGTTGAGATTGAAGCACGGAAGAGATCTTATCTCCAACCGAGGTTGAAAGAGATCTTATCTCCTATTGAAGTTGAAGCTCGAAGGAGATCTTATCTCCGACCGAGGTTGAAGGAGATTTTATCTCCTATTGAAGTTGAAGCTCGGAGAAGATCTTATCTCCGACTGAGATTGAAGGAGATCTTATCTCCTATTGAGGTTGAAGGATAGGGAAGATCTTATCTTCAACTGAGGTTGAAGGAGATCTTATCTCCTGTTGAAGTTGAAGCTCGGGGGAAACCTTATCTCCGATCGAGGTTGAAGAAGATTTTATCTCCTGTTGAAGTTAAAGCTCGAAGAGATCTTATCTCCGACTGAGCTTGAAGGAGATCTTATCTTCTATTAAGGTTGAAGCTTGGAGGAGAGTTCCTATCCTAGGTTCCCACACTTGTTGCTTATTGCGAACGCCGAGCTCGTTGTAGACGCCGGGCCTATTATGAACGTCGAACTAGGACCTCTCTTGCAAACCAAGATAAAGTTCTGCCTTTCGTATTTGACGTAGTCAGATTATCGTGGAAAAATACGTGTTAGGATTCTCCGCCAAGCTTCTTCCTTCTCCACGTCTTTGGCCTACGAGGTTCTGATTTTTGCTCGTGTTAGGATAAGATTCTCCTCCCGTTCCTAACAGACGGCATAGGCACATTAGAGTCGTCGTTGGGCCTCTCTTCTCACCTCGTCTAAAATGAATGAGGCCTTCGACTTTACTCACGTTAGGACGAGATTCTCCTCTTGTTCCTAACGGACTGTAGGGGCATATTAGGACCATTGTCGGAACCTCTCTTCTCACCTTGTCTAAAACGAATGAGGCCTTCGACTTTGCTCACGTTAGGATGAGATTCTCTTCATGTTCCTAACGGACTGTAGGGGCATATTAGGACTATTGTCGGGGCCTCTCTTCTTACCTCGTCTAAAACAAACGAGGCCTTCAACTTTGCTCACGTTAGGACGAAGTTCTCCTCCTGCTCCTAACGAGCTGTAGGGGCATATTAGGACCATTGTATGGACCTCTCCCCTCCTATTTTAAATAATCGAAGATCTTCGACTTACTTATGTTAGGATGAGATTCTTCTCATATTCCTAATATGGTACTAGGGATACAAATGAACCATTGAATGGGCCTCTCTCCTTCTGTCTTAAATAATCGAAGGTCTTCGACTTACTCATGTTAGGACGAGGTTCTCCTTCTGTTCCAAACATGGCACTAGGAGCACATATGGACCGTTGAATGGGCCTCTCCCTCCTCCTGTCTTAAATAACCGAAGGTCTTCAACTTGCTCATGTTAGATGACAATGTTCCCCTCCTATTTCCTAACATGGCACTAGGGGCACAGATGGGCCATTGAATGGACCTCTCTCCTCCTTCTGTCTTAAATAATCGGAGGTCTTCGACTTGCTCATGTTAGGATGAGGTTCTCCTATTCCTAACATGGCACTAGGGGCACAGATGGACCATTGAATGGACCTCTCCCCTCATATCTTAAATAATCGGAGGTCTTTGACTTGCTCATGTTAGGACGAGATTTTTCTCCTGTTAATATGGCAATAGGGACACAGATGGATCGTTGAATGGGCCTCTCCTTTCCTCCTATCTTAAATAACCGGAGGTTTTCGACTTGCTCATATTAGGACGAGATTCTCCTCCTGTTCCTAACATGGCACTAGGAGCATAGATGGACTGTTGAATGGGCCTCTCTCCTCCTATCTTAAATAACCAAAGGTCTTCGACTTGCTCATGCTAGGACGAGATTCTTCTTCTGTTCCTAACATGACAATAAGGGCACAGATGGACCGTTGAGTGAAACTCTCCCCTCCTGTCTTAAATAATCGAAGGTCTTTGACTTGTTCATGTTAGGATGAGATTCTCCTCCTATTCTTAACATAGCTACTTTTGATCGTTTCTTTCCTATCATCATATAGCTTTTGCACCAATAAACAATAATGTTGAAATGGAGGAATTTTATTAGAGAAAAATTACTGATAGTACATTCTCAAATTTTCTGAATTCCAAGGTTGTGGGAGATAATAATGTTGAAATGGAGGAGTTTTATTGGAGAAAAATTACTGATAGTACATTCTCAAATTTTCTGAATTCCAAGGTTGTGGGAGTGTTGTTCCTTCGAGCTCCTTCAGGTGATAAATTTCAGACCGGACGACCTCCTCTATTTCATACGGGCCTTCCCAATTTGGGGCAAGCTTCCTCTGGCTCTGAGGCTGAGAGATGACGGCTCATCGAAGCACTAAGTCTCCCACTTTGAATGTTTTACTTCTAACTCTGGAGTTATAGTATCGGACCATCCTTTGTCTGTAGGCCACCATCCGAATCCGAGCTTTCTCTCTTTTTTCTTCCAGTAGGTCGAGGTTGACTCTGAGGTCCAGTGAGCTATGCTGCTCATTGAAGGCCACGACCCGTGCTGATGGAAGCTTAAGCTCGATTGGGATGACTGCCTCCATTCCAAAGGCCAAGGTGAACGATGTTTCCTCGGTCAGTAGCCTTTGGTAGTTCGATACGCCCAGAGGACGTGGTAGAATTCGTCCGCCCATGCCCCCTTGCTCTATCGAGCCTTATCTTGATGTCTTGCAGTAGGGTTCAGTTGGTCACTTCAGCTTCCCCATTTGCCTATGGATGAGCTACCAACATGAAGTGATAGGAGATGTTTAGATCTTCACAGAGCTCAGCGAACCTCGTCCCAGCGAACTATCGCCCATTATCTGTTATGAGAGTTCGAAACAGACCGAACCGACAGATGATTGACTTTCAAATGAAGTCCTGTACCTTGGCCTCGATAATTTTTGCTAGTAGTTCGGCTTCGACCCATTTGGTGTGGTTGATCGCGACCAGGAGGAACTTTCGTTATCCGAATATCGTTGAAAAAGGGCCAAGTATATCCATTCCCCATTGCGCAAATGGCCAAGGTGCACTTAGTGGAGTAAGTTCGGAGGCCAGCTGTTTTTGTATGTTTGCATTTCTCTGATAGCGGTCATATTTTTTGATATACTCAATAGAATCATGGTACAAGATCGGTCAATAGTATCCTTATCGAAGTAGTTTTTGTGATAGAGACCTGGCTTCTATATGACTTCCACAAATTCTCTCGTGCACTTCCCATAATGCGAAGTCGACCTCTGAAGGTCGGAGATATCTCAGCAGTGGTAGTGAATACGACCTCTTATATAACTTGCCCTTATACAAAATGTACCGGAAGGCTTGATTCCTGAGTTTTCGAACTTCTTTCGAATCATGAGGAAGAACTTTCTCTTTAAGATAAGCAACTAACGGATCAATCCAGCTCGGCTCGAGCTCTGTCTGCATAACGAACCATGATTCCTCTAAGCTTGGGCATTTTAGAGTTTCAAAAAATACTTCTTTGGACAGTTCGGCCAGAGCTGAAGTGGCCAATTTAGAGAGGAGGTTGGCTCTTGTATTTTCTACCCTCGAAATCTGTCGAATGCCAAAACTACCAAAGGCCGGAGTCAAATCCTTTATCTTTTCAAGGTATTTCATCATACTTTTCTTCCGCGCTTCATAATTGCCACTAATTTGACCGACCACTAATTGAGAATCACTGTAGACTTGAAGCTGATCTATTTTTAACTCTCTTGCTATTTTTAACCCGACGATCAATACTTCATATTCGACCTCATTATTAGTTACAGAAAATTCAAAGCATAGCGCGTACTCGACGACGACTCCCTCGAGGTTGACTAAGACTAACTCCACACCTACTCCAGCAGAGTTGGACGAATCATCCACGTATAGAGTCCAAAAACCTTCGAAAAGATCGGCACTATCTTCGGGGAGGCTCGGTTGCGACAACAGGATGCCAGTCTCATTCTGTTCAAGCTTGGCATCATCTAAAATGGTACATTCTACTATAAAATCTACCAATATCTAAACTTTGATCGATGGCCGGGGTCGATAATTGATGTCAAACTCCATGAGCTTGATTACCCATTTTGCGATTCTTTCGAAAGCATTCGTTCGATGAACTACTTTTATTGGTTGATCCATGAGGACCGTTATGGTGTACCCCTGAAAGTAAGGTCGGAATCTCCTGACAGCAATTAGAAGAGAGTAAGTCAATTTCTCTAGCTTAGAGTACATGATCTCTACATCCCTCAAGATTCGATTTACGTAGTAGACCAATCGCTGCATCTTCGCTTCCTTCTTGATCAGGACTGCTGCCAAAGCCGCCGGAGAGACTGCTAGGTACAAGAACAATTCTCCGGATTCGGACTTTGCTAGTAGTGGGGGTGAGCCGAGGTAGTTTTTGAACTCCTTAAATATTCGTTGGCACTTCATCGTCTAGCAGAAGTTCTTTGATTGCTTGAGAACTTGAAAGAAGGGCATGCATCGCTTGACCGATCTCGAGACGAAGCGATTTAGGGATGCCACTTTTTCAGTCAGGCTTCTTTGATTATTTTTGAAGCAGTCATCTCCTAAATAGCTCAAATTTTCTCTGAATTTGCTTCAATCCCACGTCTTGACACCATAAATCCTAGAAACTTTTCTAAGGTCATATCAAAAGCGCACTTGGTCGGGTTCAGCTTCATCTTGTGCTTTCTGAGTGCATTGAAGATCTCTTCGAGGTTGGCGATATGATTTATAGAAGCTCAGCTTTTGACGAGCATGTCATCCACATATACCTCCATGTTGTGGTCGATCTGCTCCTTGAAGATCTTATTGATCAGGCGCTGATATGTTGCCCTTGTATTCTTGAGTTCAAAGGGCATAACCCTGTAACAGTAAAGACCACGGTCAGTAACAAAAGTAATTTTCTCCTCGTCCTCTGGTGCCATCCGTATCTGATTATAATTGGAGAAGGCATCCATGAAGGTGAGGAGCTCGTGGCCCGTGGTTGCGTCTACTAGTTGATCAATTCTGGGTAAAGGGTAGCTATCTTTTGAACAGGCTTTGTTCAACTTTTTGAAGTCTATACACATCCTCCACTTATTGTTTGCCTTTTTTACGAGGACCACGTTTGAGATACAGGTCGGATAGTTAACTTTTCGGATGAATCTAGCTTTGAGGAGCTCGCCTACTTCTTCTGCGATTGCTTTCTGCCTCTTCGAGGCATGGTTGCGCATCTTCTCTTTTACCGACCGATATTTGGGATCAACGGCCAGCCGATGTTCCATGACCTCGACATCAATTCCTGGCATATCCATTGGAGCCCAGGCAAAGACGTCCACGTTCTTCTTGAGGAAGATGATGAGTTACTCCCGAACCTCATCCCTCAAGTTGGAGCCAATCTGTACAGCGTGCTTCATGTTTCCGTCGTTTAAGGGCACAGATATGAGGTCCTCCATAGGCTCGTCCTACTCCTCGGTGAGGTCGTCACGGACATCCAGCCCATCAATAGAACAAAGGTCGGACTGAACGTTTTTTTGCAGGGCAATGAAGTAACAGCGTCTCGCTAATGCCTGATCTCCCCTGATCTCTCCAATTCCGTAGCTCGTTGGAAACTTCACCCTTAGATAATAAGTCGACACCACTGCTCGGAGCGCGTTCAACCCAGGTCAGCCGAGAATAGCATTGTAGGCAGATGGAGCTTTTACAACTAGAAAATCGATCTATCTTAACCAGCTTCGGACGTTGCCCTGCAGTCACAGTCAAAATTATTATGCCCTCAACTGGCACGGCATCGTCAGTGAAGCCTACCAATGGAGAGTTCATAGGTCCCAAGTGGTTATTGAGTAAGGACATTTTTAAGAAAGCATCATAAAACAAAACATCAGCCGAGATTCCATTATCTACCAAAATGCGGCGTACATCATAGTCAGCAATGTTTAAAGAGATTACAACCACATCATTATGCGAAAACTGAACTTCTTAAGCATCCTCATCGGTGAAAGCGATGGGCTCTTCAGTTCTTCGCCTCTTTATTGGTCCCTCAGATCTGCTGGCCTCTTCACGCTGAAGTCCCCTAGAGATAGTGTTGATGATGTTGAGAGACAGTCGATCTCCTTGTTGTTCCTCTCGACCGATCTTCCCTTGTTGCGGTAGTGCTCTCGACCGACCTTTCCTTGCTGCAGGCCGGCATATGAGGAATCGACCCAGCCGGCCTCTCCTGATGAACTCCTCGATCTCGTCTTGGAGCTGAATGCATTCTTCAGTATCATGACCGTAGTCACGATGGTAGAGGCAGTATTTGCTAGGATTGCGCTTGCTGGGGTGAGTGCACATCCTTTCAGGCCTCGATAGTTGCTCCTTGATTTCCATCAATACTTACATTTTTGAAGCATTGAGGGAGGTGTAGTTGTGAAACCTTTTGAGGGGAGAACTTCTTCATGCCCTTTTGTCGGGGCTTCTTTGACGACGAGCTCGAGGAGTTCGGGCTCACTTGCGCTCGGGGGGAGTTCGTGAGCACGATCGAATTTCATTCGACCCTCCATCAGTTACGAGTTAATTAGACTTGCCCACCTGCCGCACTTCTACAGCTTCCTCATCTTTCAATTTGAAGGCTTCTTCCGCTCGGACATATCCTTCAGCCCGAGCTAGCATATCGGCAAAGTCCCTGAGGTACTTCTTCTCTAGGGGGAACAACAAATCGTTCTTCTGAAGACCGCCCTTGAGTGCGGCCATTGCAACAGACTGGTCCAGGTTCCGAATCTCTAATGTAGCAGCATTAAACCGGATGATATAAGCCCAGATAGATTCTCCCTCCTGCTTGATATTCATTAGAGGATCTGAATCTCGGCGCGAACGTCGGCTGCTGACGAAGTGAGCCGCAAACTAATGGCTCATCTGGTCAAAAAAGAAGATCGTACCGACCTCAACACCGAGTACCAGTTTCTTACTGTTCCCTTCAAGATAAACGAAAAAGCTCGACAAAAGATGGCATTTGGTGCACCATGGAGCAACATCATGATCCGAAAGGCCTTTAGGTGATTGACTGGATCAGAGGTTCCGTCGTAGCTTTCAAATTGGAGCTTGAAGTTCGACGGAACGGACTTTTGCATGATTCAGGAAGAGAAAGGAGGATCGGTGCAGACGTTGTCATGGTGAGTTGGGACAACGTGATGGAGTTCCTCAATCTTTCGGTCCATCTCTTGCAATTTCTGATCGAGGACGTCATCTCGATCGCAGATCTTGGAAGGCTTCCAGTTGTAGATGAAGATCTCTTCCGAAGAAGAATCATGATCCGAACGAGGTTCCTCTACTCTCTATTTCTCCTTTTCAAGGGCGACGGGTATGCTAGCCCAAGTGCTCCTCCTTGGGATCGGTTCCTGACATCCCGATGATGGGTTTTTCGATGGAACTGCCACTGGAAGCTGCCGCATGGCCTGCACCATTTCGGTGAGGCCCTGAACCTGCTGCGTTAGTAGGTTAAACTGCTCCAGATCTACCATGACCGTCGATGGAGGTGAAGGTTCAAGCATCGACGATGAAGCAGGAATAGATGGATCTGTCTCAGATCTGGTAGCAGAAGCGGTAGATCTCCGAGTAGTCACCTTTTTTGGAGGCATTTCTTAGAATTGAGGGAGAGAGTGGAGATGAACTTTGAAGAAGAAAATCCACATGATCGATTAAGCACTCTTTTAAGAATAAAGTACCTCAGGAACAGAGGGTCCTAGCGCCAATCCTGTTGGTACAGAATCTGGTCGACGTCGGATCGAGCTGGAGTTGAGGAAGAAGAGGTCGTCATCGATGACCTGCGAAACAAAGTGCCATCCAAAATCAGTGGTGGTGGCTCCGATAGGACCCTCAGACGATCAAGTCAGCTCTTTTGGTCAACAGAAATGGAGTGCTCAAGAAAGAATTCAACAAAATTTTAGGGAGAAGAGAGCTTACAGAAAACATATCTAGAGGATCCCTTTTTATAGATGAAGTTTGTAGCAGGCTGATAGTGACAGCCATAACCATCCGATAGTGGGCCGCTCGGGGCCACCTATAGCAGACTGATAGTGACAGTCGTAACCGTCCGATAATGGGCCGCTCGAGGCCACATGGAGTTCGTTATGGAAAGAGATGTTCGTTATCGTGATGTGCCCGTTCGTCGAGATTTAATAGTCGAAGTTCGAAGGAAGTGGGCGTTGGTTGGTAAAAAGCTTTGACATACATCAATTCCAGCGAAGTTCGAACTCCTAAAGAAAATATGGCTAAAAGGGATCATCCGGAAGGAATACTACTTAAAATCTGAAAGTAATCCCCTGAAGAAATTCGGATGGAGTTCGACTGATGGAGAAGTCCAGAAGGAGTCCGACTGGTGGAGAAATTTGACTGAAGGAGAGGTCTGAAAGGAGTTCGACTCCTGAAGGAATCCGATTGAAGGAGAAATTCGGAGGAAGGTCGACTCATGGAGGAATTCAATTGAAGGAGAAATCCAGAGGGAGTTCGGCTCATGGAAGAATCCAACTGAAGGAAAAGTTCGGAAGGAGTTTGACTCCTAGAGAAATCCGACTGAAGGAGAAGTCCAGAAGGAGTTCGACTGCTGGAGTTCGGCTGCTTGAGTTCGCCTGCTGAAGGAGTCCAAAAGAGGTTCGACAATTGGAGAAGTTTGGAAAGAGTTCGATCGCTGGAGAAAAAATTTTCGATCGAAGCTCTTCCGTGATTACCAGTTACATTAGGCTAAACATCAGACTAGATTTCGGTGAAAGCGGGATTTATCTCCAATAGTTATTATAACTAATAGAAAGTCATATAAGATATCAAAAAGTCATATGACCAATAAGATATCATATAAATACACAAAGTTATTCAGGATATCATATATACTTATAAAAAGTCATATATATTATTTACGATATCATATATATTGACAGAAAGTCATATAAGATATCAAAAAATCATATATATTATTCAAAATATTATATATATTTATAAAAAATTATATAAAGCATTATGAAGCCATATATATTATTTAGAATGTCATATAAAGATGCATGAAGTTATAAATAATGTTCAGAATGTCATATATATTCACAAAAAATCATATATTATTTAAGATATTATATATATCCATAAAAAATTATATATATTGTTCATGATATCATATATATTCATAGAAAGTCATACAAGGCATAAAAAAAAAGCCATATATATTATTCAAGATACCATATAAAAATACGGGAAGTCATATAACGTATCAAAAAGTCATAATAATCAATATGATATCATATAAAGATATAAAAAGTCATATATTATTCAGGATATCATATATACTCACAAAAAGTCATACAAGACATTAGAAAGTAATAATGCTATTCTTTCTTTATTCTATATAGGGAAAGCATTTTTATCAGCAAAAATCTGATGAAAAAAATTAAGCAGCATTAAACATCTATTCTATTATTAATTGTGCTATGTGATATAATATGATTGGACGATGTATTCCATATCAATTTTGCTACACCATATATGGTGCACAAAGAATTTCTCTATATGCACCGACTAAAAGGCAGCAAAGGCAACTAAATCCAAATGCGGCCATACTCAAGTATTGCCTAATCCATCTCTCTCTCTCTCTCCATACACACACACACGTACGTACGTACATACACATACGTACATACACATACGTACATACATACATATGCATATATACATATATACATACATACATACGTACGTACGTACACATACGTACACATACGTACATACACATACATACATACATACATACATACATGGACTGGGATCCGCTCGATCGGATTATAGATAGATAGATAGATAGATACATGGACTGGGCTCCACTTGATCGAATTTCAGTCCATATCTGATCGAATCTTCAACCATTAGATCAGCATACATCTGCACGCACGTGCCTGAAAAGACGCGTCTGAAGAAAAAAAGGTGCATGCCTGCGCCTAAATTTTTTTAAAAATTTTTTTAGGTGCCTTCAAGCCGAAAAAAAGCTGAGAAAAGCCCCGCACCTAAAAAAAGAAAAAAAAAAGAAAAGACGCCTATAGGCGCCTACAAGCATTTTTTTTTTAGCTTTTTTTTTTCAAGTTTAGAACTTTTTCTTCTAAATTTTTTTTTTCAACCTAAAGACGCCCATTGCTAGAAAAAAAAAAAAAGAAAGGCGCCTATAGCCTATGAGGTTGTAGGCGCCTGATAGGTGCCTTCAAGCACCTTTTAGGTGCTTTTTTCAGGCACCTTTTTTCTTTTTTATAGATTTTTTTTCAACATGTCTATTTTTTTTTGAATTTTTTTTCGATACAGGTGCATGTTTGTTTTTTCAGCCCTGTAGATGCGTCTTTTCAAATACCTATTTTCGGAGATATGCGCTGATCGAATGATCAGAGATCCGACCGAATATGAATTAGAATCCGATCGAGTAGAATCCAATCTACCTATATATATATATATAAAGAGTGTAGAGTTTCTACAATGTCTCTTCAATTATTCTGAAACCCTAGGAGAAAGACCCCAAAATACCAAAATTACAACAGTACAAATTCAAAGATGAAGACCATTTTCTAGAAACAAAAAGTACACAATACCATGCTAGTCAACCTGTGCCACCTATCTTCCCTTTGAGATATCACTATTGCATTATCTCATATTGACATAAGAAACTTGAAATCAATATGTGAGAAATTGGAAACTAGCAAGTTGAACAGCGAGATTAGTAATGCACTTCAATGAATGATGGTTCCAAACAGGAACCTTCAAGTCACAGACTGATCACCAGCACTGATGTTGGCCTTAGCAATGCTACATGTGGAATACTGCTGAATAGATTATAAAATATTCCAAAAAACTATATATGCATGTATTAAAATGAAAAAATCCATCATTAACATCACATTTTACCTTTAACTACCAAGCTTGAGAAGTTTGGGTAGCATGTCATCTCAGAAACTTCTCGCATAAGATAGAATTTGCTACTGCATAAATGAAAAAATGTTGTATCATCTTTGCACTCCAACACAGGTAAAGTATTTTTCATTAACCATCACTACTGGCCAAGCAATTTGTAGCTTAAAAAGTGTGTTTAAGCTAATAAGTTACAAAAAAAACTAATTTTCTAGTGTCATGGTAAGGTGGTTTGCTTCCTCAAACATGCTTCAGATTTAGCTTCAGATTTAACAAGCTTTGGAGATCAAAAGGCTAGATAAACAGGGCAGTTTGACCCCACTCATAAAATACTTCTTTTTGTAATCAATGAAACCAGCAAATCCTCACTTAGCTAACCACAAAGTTAGCAATTTCTTCCATAATGAATTGGTTGCTTGCTATGTATAGCATAAGAGTTCCGGGAGACAAAAAGATATGCATGATCAATGAACATTTTGTTAATAGAAAAAAAAATAGAAAACTAGAAATAAATCCCCAGCTATACTCTGAACTTAAAAGTAGCAACCCACTTGAATTTCAAATAATAACTACCCATTTGAAACATAAGTTAAAAGCAACTACCCATTTTGGCTGAAATGAACATTATACCCTTATATCCTTTAAAATACTATAGTATTGTATTATCATAGTACAATATTCCTTTACAATAAAATAGTTTTATATTATATTAACATAGTATTGCTTTATAATAATGTAGTGCTGCTTTATTGGATTATATTAGTATAGTATTCCTATTATTATATTATATTAATGTAGTATTCTTTTATAATAACATAGATTAGTTTATTGTATTATTTAGTGTAGTATTCCTTTACAATAAGATAGTATTACATTATCATAATGTAATATTCCGTTATTATAATATTACTTTACAATAATATAGTGTTGCTTTATAATAGTATAGTATAATTTTATAATAGTACAGTATTACTTTATAATAGTATAGTGTTGCTTTATAATTGCAAGAACAATTGAATCATTTCATTCCTATTTAGATAGTTGCTTTTAAGTTATGTTTTAAATGGGTAGCTGCTTTTACTTGAAACTCAAGTAGATAGCTATTTTAAGTTTAAACTCAAATGGATAGTTTTTTCTAGTTTTTCTATAAAAAAAAAATATCTGATAGAAAAATTAATATGATAGGCTTCTACAAAATTAATGAGCTATCTATTCCATTGCAAACCTTTGACAAACATTAGCTAAGCTCTACAAGTGCAAATAGGTTATAATGTCCACACATACATTGAAACTATTGTTCAGCCAAAATATAAGTACCCTCTAATTGTTAAGCATCTGCATCATCGAAATTCAGATAATTTTTTATAATACAAATTTATAAGGGACAGATTCATCTAAACTTAGTTTTTTTTCTTGTTCTGGTTGAATCCTTATCATCAGGCAAAAGTAATTAAGATCCACTCCTCCACCATGAAACTACTTGCTCCTATCTATTCTGCATAATCTTCTGCTCAAAATCTCTCATCCCTCATTGCCAGTCACATCTTTGCTACATTTCAGCAATAGACATTTGTTGCAAGTGCTTGGATTCACGATGCTGGCAAGATGTCTCAAACCCTACTTCATTCCCATTGCCTAGAGTACAGTCTTGTATCAGGTTCTATATGTGAGAACCCATATGGACATGTTTAGTCCCACATGAGTTATGGACTAAATAGATTTTGGAGATGTATATAGGCCCAACGAACCTAAATAATATCTTATGACTAATCTTTTTTTTTTTTGATGATGTTCTAGCTTGTTACAAATAGTATCCGACTAGATTGGGTCCTTAACTGATATGCGACCAGACAAATGCTGCATGGGTCCTCACAAGAAAGGCAAGAAACCAAGGTATGCAAATTTGTAGGTTTTAAAAGACAGCAAATTGTGGACTTTTGTTTGTTAGTTGTCTGTTTCCTATATATTGCAAAAGTTCTAGTGTTCATAATTAAAAAAAATGAAAAACTTTAGGCATCAGAAAAGATTCATAAAAACATGCCAAATCATGATTGCAAGGGAATCTGCTCTGAGGTTCATCTAGGGAAGGCTAATAAATGTGTGTGTAACTGTCTGGAAGAATTTAGTCTATCCAAAATCTGAATGTGGTTGGTTAAATAGATATGTGACAATCACCATTTTGCTGGATGACTTGAGCTTGAAATTGACCCACCACTAAAGCTAGTATCTCAAGGGCTCATCGATGTCTCCAGTTGGGTCATGATTTCCATGATAGCAAAAGCATCTTGCTAGTTTAAGCCAAACCATATACTAAGTTAAGCTTAGAAAAATGGATCATCAGTTACCATTAACAACTGATTAATACCTGCTAAGTGACTAAAAGAACATAACGGCGCTACGTAAAGAAAGACCAAAATTCCTAAATCAATACCCAATGGGACCACAAATTAGTGCAAATAAAAAACTGCATAGTAGATGTGATTAGTTAGACAAAAGTGTAGAATGATTTAGTACTCACAATGATCAAAGTTCCGACATGCTGCAACTTCCATAACCCTTTCTTCCCCAGTAAAGATGTAAAAATCTCCATGAGAGAGCTTAGGTCCAGTTTCTGGTTATGGATTGGATTTTCAAATATTTAGGCACAATTTACCTAATAATTAAAAAACGTCTGTTCCACACTGTTCCAAATCATCATTTATCTTTTCCTTTTTTTGCTTGGTTTTCAACATTCTGATCTCCTTGACTTGTACCTGTAATGATGATTGAATGCCAACCAAACATGAGAGTTAGTTCTTGTTTTCCCATTCCCCTTTTGAGAAACATGATGGTGGTGCACCATTAGCGTCTAAAGCTGCACAAAAACTGGTCAGCAACTAAACATGAGACTTCTAGGTCTTATGAGCAATCTTCAAACTCTTTGTTAAACAATAATAACAGGATTATAAGATTTAAGATGCATAACCCACTGCTTAAGATGCACACCTCATCTTATTTTGCACAAGGTTATTTCAAGAGGAACGAATGGCAAAAAAATGCTCTTTTTCTCTTATCCATGCATGTAAGTTTGTGCAAAAGCTGATCTAACTCCAGAAAGATACTAAATAACTGGTTTCATCATTGACAATTGATCTCAACAAGATTGCTTCAGCCTAACTAGATGCTCCCGAATAATCAGCATCACATAGTACCCAGTGTGTTCTTGCACTCTCCAGTCTGCTGCAAAAGTTTCTAGCTTTACCAGGAGGTTTCTTCAAAGTTATGAACCTACCTTGTTGAATACACCTATTATGTGCTTACATACTAACAATCACAATGAGTGAGGATGATTAATACATTTATATCACTGCACTCCACCTGATCATGTGCCCACCTTGCATGCTTGCATTTTATCTCTCTCTATTCCTTCAAAAGACCGCATTCTCCTTGGGGTTTACTTTTCAACCATATGCATCATATCATCTTCTATGCCAAAGTATTCTGCACCTGAATCACACTAGTGAAGCCATGATGTTATCACTGATGTGGCCCTCATGCCTGCCACAAGTCCCCTTCATGAGGCACTTGAATTTTCAAATTCCTTCAGGTCTGCCTTTTCCTTAAACCATGGTATCCGACAAGTTCACATGACATCTTCATTAAGAACACCAACAATAGCTGCAGGGTGCATGGCAAAGGACTACTTTAGTAAGGGGGTGCTTGGTTCATGACCAGAATCGAAATAGGAATGGGAATTGAAATGGATTGGAATCGGAATTGGAATGGCCAAATCCCCCAAAGCGTTTGGTTTATGATCCGAACCGGAATCGGAATGAAAATTTGAATCCTTAAGCAAGAGTGGAGATTGAGTTTTAGGTAGTTGGCCATTCCCATTCCACCCCAAAATTGAAATCGGAATGGGACTCCTCCCAACCAAGCGGTTGGAACGAGAGTCGCCCATTCCCATTCCGATTCCAGACCCCCACTCCCCCCAACCAAGCACCCCCTAAATGCAATTCTAGTACCTCTAAGCAAGTACAAATCTTCATACAATCTCTTGCATATACTTGAGTTATTCTAAATCGACAACACTTTAGATTCCAAAAATTTTCTTACTCCTGTCTTGAGTAAATCGAAGAAAAGATACTTAGTCTCCTCTTCAACTACAAGATATATCTCTTCTTGTGCATCAATGCTTTCAGGAATTCCATATATGACCTTCCCAAAGAATGTCAGCTCAGGTAGTCTTGCCTTAATTAATGTCCCCTTCATAAGGAGTGCCTGTACTCCCATATCCAAAAACCTCTCAATTTGACCTACCCTCTCCCTGGTGCCTGCCCCATCTACAGTTTATATGAGCAATATGGACCACCTTCGATGAAACAATACAAAGAATAGCTGACTTTAAGTCTTTATCAATGCATACTTTCCGGACTTCCTTGGCAAATTCCACCATCATCTTTGGCCATATGATTGAGCTCTCCCTTCAACGGTCTTATTCTCTCCATGCTCAATAGACTTACACTAAAGATCTATCTATTTTTTGTACTCCATAGGCAAGATGTGAAGCATAGGAGTCATAACTAATTCACATACTCCTAGATCAATGTAGGGTTCCTTGACCTCTGAGCTGAACAGGGCCGAAGTTTAAAAGTTCTAAACTAAGAATTTTAGCTTCAGCACCTTCAGCTCCTAGCAATTTGTGATCATATGCCTATATTTATCTTATCATGAGAGTAATGCAGGAAGAGATTGAAAAATATAAAGAATTCTAATTTTCTTGTTAGGTGGAGGGAAGTTTTGTATCCAAAATAGACTTGATATGAGTCCATACACAAATTTCCACGACTCTACATTAGGAGAATCTAGGTCATAGGTTCATGTGTTCCATTCATGAACATAATGAACTGAATCAATTAATGTCAAATGGCTCAGGATAAGATCCATGTCAAGCACTCAACAGGTCTAATTTCACCATTGGTCTTTGCTTGGGAGAAAATTGCTAACTGAATAATTGTTGGCTATTTCAAGATTGCCATATCCTCATTAAACACCTTAAAAAAAAAATTGGCACATTCACTTTTTAATATCTGTCTAGACAGGCTAAACTCCATCATATCAATACTGCAGATTTAAAAGTCTCCATATATTACACATAGAGCATGACATAAGCATATCAATGATGTCAGTGGACCAAATCCCAATGCCAAATTAAGTCTGTTCACATCTAAGTCCCAAAGTAAAGACATACAAACTTGGGATGATGCTGTGCGTTAACATTTCCTTCTAACACAGATCTAATCACCAAAATTGTGCCACATGCCTGATGTTGTAATTTACATATAATAAACTCACCTGGAAAAAGAGGATAAGCAAAACTATTGTAGCCACTTAGAATTCTGATCTTGAAGTTTATTATCCCATTTGATTCTTTGAAATTCATACAAGGGACGTATTTCTGCAAATAGTTAGCTTCACTGAGTCCTAAACTGAACCATCTATTCATGAAGCACTTAAGCCTTTTCTTCCAATTCATACTGCAACAACCACCAAGTTCCTCCAAAATTGCTTATTGTCATACTGCCAAACACTCCAAGAAACCAAAAATCTCCCACTTCATGTTTGCCATGCACTATTTTGGTTCAGCAAAGGGATTAGTTAGATACAAAAGAGGAAAATAAGGTTCATTGTACCACCCCAAACCAGGCAGTTCCAAGCATACGAAGCTGAACCATAGGTGGACTGGCAAGATTCCTCCCCGTATTTCAAGACACTGGCAAAGAAGGGGGAGAGGAAAGAGAGAGGGGATGAAAGAGAGGACAGGGATGGAGGAGAGGATGGGGAGAGGGAGGAATAGAAGGAAGGAGAGAGAGACAGAGGGAGAGAGAGGCTAAAAGAGTAAGCACGAGAGGGCTTTTGGGCCCTCTCTCATCTAGCAAGGTGGGCTTCGTCCTCTTTGTATTTTGGGTAAATTGCAAAAACCCCCAAGATTAGGTTGAAATTATACTTACATCCAATAATTTGCAAAACCCACACTTACACCCTTGATATTTATTTTAAGACTACACTTAAACCCATGTCATTAGACAATCCGTTAATAATGAGACCCAAATGCCATGTTGAAATTATTTTATAAAACGACAAAAATAACCTTCAACAATAAATGGACGAACCTTTTACATAAAGTAAATGTTAAACCTCCCTTGGTAGAGAATGAGGGGAGGGAGAGAGAGGTACCAAGGGATGGAGTTGTCGATGGTGTTGATGATGTTGTCAGGGGCTCGCTTGTTGGGCTCTCGGAGGATCTCAGCAAGTGGGTGGTTCAGGCAAGACGACTTATCGAGAGGCACGATGTAGTTGGAGTTGGTCACCCCATCGCCAGCCTTCTTCCCCCATTTTCATTGCCCATCTCCAATGTCGCTGCCACCATCACTGCTCCCCTCCAGGCCCAGCTGACCATCCCCCTTGCTGCCTCCCAGCCATGCACAGCATTTGCACCTCCTCAGTAATGGCAATGGCCGGAGGGAAGGATGACTTGCAGGTCAAGAAGAAGACCTCGCTGCCAATGATGGCTTCCATGGACGCCACCTGAGAATGGAGAGAAAGAAAAAGGATACAAGTTTCAAAGGAAAGAGAGAGAAGAATGGGGGTTGAGACTTGGGAGGAGTGACTACTAGCCTAGTCCACTTCTTGGCCCCTTATTATTTTGTCTTCTTGTTTATTCTACGTACCAACTCTTCTACTCTAATCTACATGGCATCCAAAGCTATGCAAAAAGACTTCCTGATGTTTGCAGTGTCTGATCTTGATCCAGGTGGTCTACTTATACTACAAGCTGATGTTTATGGATTTGGGTTTCTGCAACATCATTGACATAATATCACTCATTTCTGTCAATTACTTTCTTAATGCAGGGTTACTTCCTGCATGTCTATGCCTTATATCAGGTTATAATATCTCATCGCTGGTTGGTCTATCCTATTTGCATCTTCTTATACCACAGCTCTTATTATGGACATAATATCTTAGTTAGACTGTTCTGCTTATGTTTCAGTTCTCTTACTGGTGTGGTTCCTTTTGTCTCTAATACATTCTATATCAGTACACCACTTCTTTCCTACAGCACTTATTAAATCATTTCCATTGTTCACATCTGCTACTTTCTGTTGCACTGTGGTTTTCTACTTTATGTACCTCAATGAACAGCCCTGCCAATTACTTCTCATTATCATCATCATGCAGTAGCTTGGGTTTTCAATTCCAAAAAAATTATCTTTCGTTGTTGTTGGCTCTGTTATGTTTTAGAATGGGCGTTCCACTTATGGCTTATCTGGGATATTTGTCTATAGATGCTGACGATCCACCATCTTTATATTCAGTCATGGATTGATAGCTACAACTCTTAGGAGTTCAGCCCTACTTCTCAAGAGTTCAGCTCGAAGGGCTACAACTCTCATCCTCATCCTCCTAAAATGTATAGTCATTCATCTTTAGCTACTTCCAGATTATACTTTGGGCCTCTTCTGGACATATATGTGCCTATCATGGTCATACAGGGTATCTACAATGCCTGGCTCAAATGAGAGTTCCTTGTTTTGGTTTCTTTTCATGTTCACATATAATTCTGCCTCACATCTTATCAAGCTCATTCACATATACTTCTGCCTCACATCTTATCAAGCTCCAAGCATGATTGTCAACTCCTATTTCATGTGGCTGGAGTCTTCTATTTTTTCTGTGTTTGGCTTTTCTTCATAAGTTTTGTATGCTAGTAGCTTCTAATTTTGTTGTAATCAAGATAGCTTTGTACATCATGTACTTTGTTCTTTATTGCTTCTATAGTCATTAATAGAGTAAGCTTTTTACCCAAAAAAAAAACTCTTCTTCACTAACCCAATCCAGCACGAACTTTCTTCCCCTTCTCCCTTTTCTTGTGCATGATGACCCCAGCCTTATGGTCTCTTGAAGCACCCGCTTCCATGCACTGGCTGAGAAGTGGGGGTCCACATGGAATGCTAGTTGATGGTGCCGGAGGGGTCCATGTGTGGGTGGCCAAGCTTTATAAGCATGCTGCGGGTAAGGAGGAGGAAGATGGCAGAGGGATGTGGGGCTAGGCCTCATGGAACTAGATGAGGCCAGAGGGGGTAAGCAAGCCTTGTACAAGGAGACAAGGGAAAGGAGAAGAAGAGAGGAGGGGATAGAAGGGAGAAAGTGGTCGGGGCAATTTTGACCTTTTCAAAAAATAAATGGTTACACTAAAGCTATTAATTTAATTGGGGTTAAGTGCAGGTTTTCAAACTATTGGATGTAAATGTAATAAACGTTAATCTCAAGAAGATTTTTGTAATTTATTCTTATATATTTTCTTTTTACATTTTTTTTAAAGTGAAGTCGGTAATTGCTACCGACTTCACTTAAAAAAATTTAAAAAAAGTAATAAATGAAGTTAACAATTACTCCCAACTTCACTTAAAAAATTCAAAAAAATATATAAAGGGAATAGAGCCCCTATTTCATATTGAAACAAGCGCTCTGCCCCTATTACGCCTCGCCAAAGGAGAAGGGGCTCAAAAGCCCACTCTCTCTCTCTCTTGGTCTCTCTCTCTTTCTCCGTTGGTCTCCCACTCTTCCTCCCTCTCCCTCTCGCTCCTCCTCTCTCTCTTCCTATCTCTCTAAACAAAATAGAGGCAGGCCCCTGTTATGCAGTGCCAAAGGAGAGAGGACTCACCTCCCTCTCGCAGCCTCTCTTTGTCTTCCCCTCCCTTTCCTTTCCCTTTCTCTCTCGCTCCCTTCCTCTCCCTCTCCCTCCCTCCCTCTCTCTATTTTCCACTCTTCCCTCCCTCTCCCCCACTATATTCTCTTTGTCAGTACATGCCAAAATGGCATGGCATGGTACCATTCCATACCATATTGCCAGCCCACTAGCATGGTTGCTAGTTCCAATATTGCAAACCTTGGAAAACATGATTATATTTGTAGATCAATGAAAGGGCTAAACCTAGAGACAAGATTTGCCCTTTTCTTGGGCCTATAGTTATCTTAGAGTCTTAGTTTTGTCGGGTTTAATTTTATTATTGTAACAGATCTTTTTGCATCAAGTCATTGGGGTTTTGCTGGATTTCTATATAGGATAATTTTGACACCTAATAGGTCTTTAGTGTCTTTCAACTTTCTGTTTGAGTTCTATTTGAATTCAAGTTGCACTTTTAAGACCACTTATCATGGCAGAAAAATTTATTAGATGAAACTATCAGCAGTTCTGTTCCCTGTTTAGGAGTCATAAAGGAATTCAAAACAATGGCCAACCGAATCATTATTTCATAATTTAATCAGCTGAGTGGTTGAGTGGCCTGGCGTTTATTTATTAGTTATGTTTGGTTGCAAGGAAATCCACAGAAAAAACAAAACAGAAAGTAAATTTCCACTATTTGGAAATATCATAATAAGCTTTTCCAAATTGGAAATTTTATCCTGAAACAAACAAATGGAAAACTGCCTAAATAAATTCTATGCTCCTTTCTTATTCCTCTTCTTCTCATGTTTCTTTCTTTCTTGTCAATATTCTAGCATTATCTCATGTTTATGGCTCTCTGCTTTTCACAGCAGAATACTGCTAATTACCTGACCAAAAATGATATTTGGATGAGTTTGCAGCAAACAGATTGGACGCTATTTTACAGATTAAAGGTTCCGCTGTTTAAAAGAAATTGAAATCTGAATTAAGGTTGCTGCGCATTGCCATTGAGTAATCCCTAATTCTCCAATGGGTTCACATCAAATTTTCTATTAAATTTGATCTTAACATTTATACCAAGAGTTTAAATCCCATGGGATGGGACTATCTCAGTTTTCCTATATTGTCTCGTCCCGTCCCAATACTTGAGACAGGAGATATCCTAAGATGTGCCAATCAGAATGCTGAGACGATGGCAAGATGGTTTTGTCCCGACACATGGGATGGTACCCCATCCCGGTATCCTGTAGGATATCCCACCAGGATTTGAATCCTTGGTCCATACCAATATAAGAAAATAAAATTCTACACAAAGATCAACCTACAAAAACCATGTAATACTTCCAATACAAGCTCTTTATTTTTAATAATATAACATAATAGAAAAGATTATCTCACTAATTTAGCCAGAAAGAACTATCCTACTACTCCATTCTTTGTTGAAACCTATACAAGGCTTCATCTTAAAAATAAAAGGCCCTTTGATCTATCACCAGCACCATCAGGAAGTCCTTCGATATAGATCCTCCTTTTTTCCGGTTCTTCTCTTTTCTAAGTTTGCCTTTGGCATATGTTGCACATACCCAAGCCATTTCAAATGATTCTCTTGCACCTTATTCTTGATGCAAAACCAAAAGAAAAAGAAGAAGAAAAAAATTAAAAGAAGAATCAAAACTCAAGAATTTAGTTTCCTCAATTTTTCAATCAATAGTTCAGGTCTGTCTTTTTCCACATAGGTGGAGCCTTTAAATAGAGAAATAAAAATATAACCTAATAGGATTCTAACAGATGACTTGAAACTCAATAAAACTCTTTTTATAGAGTCCTAACAAAATTAGGATTTCCAACAAAAATAAAATAAAATAATCTAAATTAAGCCCACAAAAATTAGGGTTAGAATTTAGCAATGCTTTCTTCTGGAATACGTGCGTAATTCCTGATTCCTATCATTCCCTTCTGGATGAAAAGAACTCGACTCTGGCGAGGAACTGATGTAATATTCAAAAATATCTAGATCCTTCTTCAAGGATCCAAGTAGCATCTGAATCTGGACGTTCTTGCCATTTGATAAAAAATCTTCGAAATCCTCCATCAACAGAAGATATAATTTCATCTGTAAGAATGCATTCAATTTGATCTAAAGAAGATGATGGAAGTGATGAAAAAACTGGAACTGGGAAGAGATGGAGTATGATCCTTGCTATCATCTGCATGCATAGTAGAAAGTTCAAATGTGCCTCGATAAGATAGCAAGTCCTCAATATTGAAAATTGGAGTAAATTTTAAATCAAAAGGTAAGTTTATAAAATATGCATTAGGCCCAAGTTTATAAAGAATATGAAATGGACCAGTGACTCGGGCATGTAACTTTTTGAATGAATTTCGAAGATAATTTTTATGATGAATACAAACCTTCACATAGTCACCCTCGTTAAATTCTATTATTCTTCGATAAGCATTATCAACAAGTTTATATTTTTCATTACTCATAGTAATCTTTTGTCTAATATCCGTATGAATGTCATGAATGCGTTTAACAAAAGAAGTAGTAAACTCAGAAGTACGGTTATTCAAAGATAAGGAAACAAGATTAATAGGTTGATAGGAATTGAAGTCATAAATAATTTCAAAAGAACTTTTATCAGTAGACCTATTTATTAAATTATTATAGACAAATTCTATGATAGGCAATGACAATTCTCATGTTCTAAGTTTATTACCAACTGGATACCTAAGTAATTTACTATAATTACTATTTACAACCTTTGTTTGACCATTAATCTGTGGATGAAAGGATGAAGAAAAATTTAAATTTATACCAAATAATTTTCAAAGGATTTTTCAGAAATAATTCATAAATTTGATATTATGGTGGAATATTATGGAAAAAGCCAAATCATGAAGTCGAATGCCCTCTTTAAAGAATAACTTTGTAATAAAAGAAATATTAAAATTCTTTTGACAAGAAATAAAATATGCTAATCGATCATCAACTAGAACTATAGTCTTCTTTACCATCCGTTTTCTCATTTCCTCATATTCCTTAGGATTTAATCTGTAATGTGGAAGATTAGATATCTGTGATCCTGAGACTAAATCAATAGCATGTTGGATGTCATGCATGGGAGGTAAGTCATCGGATATGTCTTCTGAGGTTTCATCCTTAAATTTCTCTTTTAATTGCTCAATTTCAGAAGATGGATTATTTTGGGAGTCTGAGGTCAGTTGAATCTCATTCTTAGGAAGGATAGTTATCATTGTTCCAAATTCTCCATTTTCTTTTTCAAATTCTTTATGAGTCAAAATGTAATAATTTTTCTATTCAGGAGTTTGAGAAGAATTCTTACCTTTTCTAAAAGATCGGGACTCACTAGATTTGGCAGGATTTAACCTAATTTTCTTATCTTTATATGTAAATACATAGATATTTTCTTTACTAAAAAAAAGAGCATCCACATCATACATCCAAGATCGACCTAGTAAGACACTAGCAGCCTTCATGGATAAGACATCATACATAGTCTCTGCAGAATAAGTTTCCATTTGAATTGGCACTAGACAACATTCACTAATTGAGAGAGACGTTTTATCTACCCAGGCAACTCTATAAGGATGAGGATGAGATTGAGGTTTCAGCTTTAGTCGATTAATAGCAGACTTAGATATTACATTCATAAAACTACCATCATCAATGATAAGTTTACATACCTTATCCCCACATTGTACGTATATATAAAAAATACTGGTGTGTTTCCAAGCCTCAAAATCTGCAGAAGTGGTGACTATACAACGCATAACATTAACCTGACCTTCTAACTCTTCATATTCTTCCTCATACTCTTCTGAATTGGCTGGTTCTTCTTCTAATGCATTTTCATTTGGAATTGCTTCTTCATATTTTGGTTCTATGGTCAGGATACGACGTAGATATCTAGCAGCTATGATCTTTTCCATGGCAATAATGACACTCTATGTTTGACGAACTAGTTGATTGGGATATTTTTGATACGGATTCTCTGGTCCTAGTATTTGTGGGATTTGGTCCTGAATGGAAAGGAGCTATTTAATGATACACTTCTAGCACGTCTACTAGGGATAGGTTTAGACTGCCCCATTTAATGATAGGAATCAGAGATTACACACGTATTCCAGAAGAAAGCATCACTAAACCTTAACCCTAATTTTTCTGAGCTTAATTTAGGTTATTTTATTTTATTTTTATTAGAAATCCTAATTTTGTTAGGACTCTGTAAAAAGAGTTCTATTGGGTTTTAAGTCATTTGTTAGAATCCTATTAGATTATGTTTTTGTTTCTCTATTTAAAGACTCCATCTTTGTGGAGAAAGACAGACCTGAACTATTGACTAAAAAAATTGAGAGAATTGAATTGAATTTTTTCTTTTCAAATTTTTCTTCTTTCTTTTCTTTTCTTTTGGGTTTTGCATCAATTTGGTATTAGAGCCAAAAGATCGGCAATTTTTTCGTTCCACGGTGATTTTTCCTCCCCGTCGGCAATTTTTTTCTTCTTTTTCCAGCTTTCTTTCTCTTTCTATTCCACGTCGAACGCCTTGTTCTTCTCGACGCCCGTGTCGCCGTCGACTGCCGTGGACTGTCGAGATGCCTGAACCCGCGCCCGAGTCCGAGCCCTTTCACCACTCCACCGCCACCTTCTCCGCCCAATCATCGTCAACGCCATCTCCGCCACCAACTATCGAAGCTCCCTCGAAGGCCTCCGACGGCCGTCGCTCTCTTCTTAGCCGCCGACAGTCATTACCGCCTCCCCTACTACCAACGACGCAAGCTCCCGTCGATCGATCAAATCCACAGCACCGACAATCGCATGCACATCTTCTTCACCGATGCAGGCATCCAACGGCCTCCGACCTAGCCCTTCCTGGCATCGATCGCCCCGAGCGGTCGCCGATCGACCCCATCGTTGCTTCCCTCGCCGACAATAGCTGCCGCTGACCGTCAGCTGTCAGTCCTTAACCCCCATTGTCGTCAGCGCCTGCACCGCTTGCCGAAGCAACCCAATAGATCTGCCGCCCTAGCCGCTCTGTACCTCGACACTGTCAACCCATCCCTCCTCGTCGACCGTGTCCACGTCTTCTTCGCCAGTGCAGGCTCCTAGTGGCCTCCAACCCAGCCCCTTCCTGGCATCGACCGCTCCAAATAGTTGTCGATCGATGCCGACGTTGTCTCCATCCTGATTGCCACTTCCCGACAGACCCTTCTCAACATCTCCATCTCCATCACCGGTGTTTACCGCTGAGCTTTCAACCTCTCCATCGATGATCGGTCAGAGTCACCGTACACCTCTCCGACGAACTTAAGGACTCCCATGGATCCGACTGCTGCTTCAGGCTTCTCGTAACCCTTCCATCGCTGTCTTCCTGCCGGTTCGATCAGCCGCCGACCGACGATGACTAGCCGGAGTTCCACCGTGGTTCCTTCCTCCCTCGATCGATGTCTGTCACTGTTCTTCCACCAACGCTGCTTACCGGAGCCCGTGTAACCATCGAAGGATACAAAGGCCGATCGGGAGCCCATCCATCTAAAGAAGTCGCGGTCTACAGACCGCCTGACTGTGGTATATAAACCCGGTCCACAGACCAAAAAAAAAGCTCTTCAACCTGGCTCTGATACCAAATTGATGCAAAACCAAAAGAAAAATAAGAAGAAAAAAATTAAAAAAAGAATCAAAACTCAAGAATTTAGTTTCCTCAATTTTTCAATCAATAGTTCAGGTCCGTCTTTCTCCGCACAGATGGAGCCTTTAAATAGAAAAACAAAAACATAACCTAATAGGATTCTAACAGATGACTTAAAAACCAATAGAACTCTTTTTACAGAGTCCTAATAAAATTAAGATTTTCAATAAAAATAAAATAAAATAACCTAAATTAAGCCCATAAAAATTAGGGTTAGGGTTTAGCGACGCTTTCTTCTAGAATACGTGTGTAATCCCTGATTTCTATCGATGGTTTCATTGTAACCTTGCCCTATATCCTCACCATAAACCCACCATAACATACTGTCATGCTTGAGGTTTTACATATTGGTACTGGATACCGTGCCGGTTGCTAATTAGTACAGTACCGTACCGATCCATATCAATAATAAAAAATTCAAAAAATCCTATCCAACAGCCAAAAAAAAAAAGAAAACTGGACCGAACCGGACTGAACCGAGTTGTACCATACCAAATTGTACCGAATTATATCCGAACTGACAGAATTGAAAAACCAGCTGGAACCGTCTTGGTTCCTCGCCGATCTGGTTCGGTCCGCCTTGCACCAAACGGTTCGGTCTGGTACAGTAAACCATGGTCATGCTTATGGGTCCTAGGAATCACGCAATACTCATAATAAGATAGCAACTTTTATATAACCCTATAAAATTTTCCTCTATTATTTACACTGTCAGATAGCCATAAATCAATGCTTAGCTTACATTAGCTAACCAACCTTCCTGATGTGTATCATGGGATTTCCTCATTTATCTATCCCTTCTTCTTTGGAACAGTCTAACAGCCTTGATCTGTTACGACATGATCATCCTACATTTCTAGTTCTTGCTAGAGTTGCCTTCCATATAATCCGATCTGTTTTGATGAACTTCCAGGACTTGTCTCCAGAATTTCCATCCAAGAACATTTTAGGTATCCAACCCTTGTATAATAGCAATTGATATATCGTTAGCTGATAAGGCATGCCATGGTATTTCCTCCTGGACACAAGTTCGCACTGCATATATAGCATGTGTAAAGAGGTAAAGGCTAACAACCAACCCCTAGTGAAGCATATTGAGATTGAGCACTCTCTAGTCCCTTTGTTCCACAAGTGGTTAATTTATTTTTCCCTTGCATATACAACTATTGAATTGCCAAAATATCAATGTGATATGATATTATTACTCATAGCACACCAGTGATTTTCTCTCTGTTTGAATGAAAATTGCCAAAGTGTTTCAAACGGACTCAAAGCATTTCCTAGATGGACCATCTAACAACTTTGTAAACTTCAACTCATGCGCATTATGGGCAGAATGTGGCAATGCACATTTATTAAGGAAACAAAAAGCAGCTAGCCACTATCTAATGATGACTAGAAATAACATCATGATTTATATAGCTTGTTTTTCCAAGGATGTAAAGGAAGCCTTGGAGAAAAATATAAAGGCCAGTCCTTATATCTTGAATAAACAAAAGACGAATGCAACAAAGAGTGAGTGGAAAAGAAAAGGCATGAATCATCCACAGTGATTTGCTTTAATAAGATAAGAAGAAAAGTTCTGCAGGAATGGGGGAAAAAAATGGATTACTACGATTGCATCAAATTATGGCCTTTATGACAACAGTTGGAAGACCTGAATCTAATGAGCAGATATTTTCTAGACATTCTTTCAAATGATAGATGTTGACAAATTTGATTTAATGGAATCAGTTACATGCAGGAGCTTAAATACCAAAAACTATGAACTACACTGGAACTTAATTATACAAACCTTAGCTGTACAAAATTAACAATTGGATGCCGATGAGAGAAGCATATTAAAATGAGTAGAAATATTCCTTTGTTATATCCTAGAAGATGTTTTTGGTTCTAGAATCCATTAACACCATTACTATCTACAGTTAACATTTTGATCATGTTTTTTCTGCTTAACAATTTACCAGTATTATAGGGTAGAGATCAAGGAAGTTTGAACCATCCCGAACCGGGCGGTTTGCGGCGTGCCGAACCGGACCGGCGGAGAACCGGGATGGTCCCGGCATGAAAAACGGCACACGCCAGTGCCGGGGAAGAAAAAGAGAAAAACAAAGGTAGAGAGAGAGGAGAGGGAGAGAGAGAGAGGAGGATGCTGGCTGTGGCCCTCTGCGGCCGCCGGAGGGTGGTGGAAGCCATTGTGATTCGATTTGCCTGATAGGACTGCCGCAATGAGCAAGAAAGAGACAGAGCGATGAGAGGAGACCATCAGAGATGGAAGGATGGGACGACAAAGAGGCCGCCGGAGGTCTTTGAGTGGCTGCCATGGCCACCGGGCAGCATCGCGGAACAGGGACGACAGCCCCTGTTCACGCGTGCCCTTTTATAAAAACGAAGATTAACAGTGAAGCCGGCAAACCAATAGCTTCATTTTTTTTAATTTTTTTTTCAAAAAATCTATTAAACAATGAAAACGACAAACCATTTGCCAGCTTCACTTAAATTTTCTTTTTTTAAAGAAAAGACCATGAACGCTTGCAACGCCGTGCGCATGGACTACGCCGTCCGGCGGCCAGTCGGAGGCAGTCCGACGGGCCCTCCGACTCCTGCTCCCTTCTTTTCTTTCTTCCTCTCTCTCTATTTCTCTCTCTTTTTCTTCTCCTGGTTCCGATCCTTTCTTTGTTTCGGTTCACGTCGGTCCGATTCAGTACGGAACCATACCAGACCGTACCATCGGCCCGCTGAAACGGCCGGTGGTACCAGAACTGAAAACCTTGGTAGAGATGCTTAAGCTTGAATTGAATTAGAAAGTAGAACAGCTTTTTTCATTATTTCTATCAATCATCACAAATAATGCTTCTTAAGGATCACAAAACTCAAGCATCTTACTTTTGGACATCTATTCCATAAAGGTTATATTGAAAAAGAAATTCAAAAACTGCAGCAGATATATATAATCAAGCAGGAGCATCAACAACATTTGCAGGAAAATATACAGGTCAAGTAATTGTCAATGAACTATCTGAATTTATTTTCTAGAAATTCTTTAAATTAAGGAAAAGAAAAACCTATCTACAGAGATTGCTAACTAAATGAATTTTTTTTTTAAGAATTTCCAGCTACATTCTGACTTCTGGAAAGCAATGATTTACATTGAACATTCTGACAATGATTGTAATGTTCTGAGAGCCCCTTAACATTACATTTGTCTAAATAAAACAGAACTTTCAAACAATGCAATTTTTTTACAATGATAATTACCACAGGGAAACACCCTATTTAAGTCGCTATTCTAACAAAATATGGTAAATGATAAAAGCCCTACATGCGTATGCTAAGACAAGAAAAGAAAGAAAAGGAAAGGTGGAGAGTAGCTTGTAATTCTACAGCCTCCCATGGAATGATCTCCTTTTGCCATAAGCAGAGGACTGAAAATTACGGAACAATCAAATGCACATGCTGAAAAGAAACATCAATAGATTACTAATCCCCCTGAACTCCCACTTGTTTTATTTCACTGTGCCCAATATATCAGAGCAGCTCCTACTGCAACTCGTCCAAAAATTAGATAATCCATTCAATTCTACTCAACCAAAGCCCAGTTTGTGTCACCGCATAAACAACCAAAGCACCCAGAATTTAGAACCGAGATATTCAAATGAAAAGGAATTCCCTCAACTGCAATGGAGAACAAGTAGTAGAAGCGGGCAACCTAGTTCAAACTTCCGATACCTAATTTTGTCTAAAAATGCGCAGAATCTACAACATTATAGTCATCTCCCTCCTAATTGCCTCTGCACCAAGCTCGATTACTCACAACGACAAGAATGATGATGACTACCAACAACAACAATGACGATTATGATGATGACGACGACATCGACAATGACCGCGGAGAACCTAAACTCGAGTCCAAAAATCTGTCATACTATTCTGTAATCTTAATTCCCTTCCCCCAAAAACACAATTATGCATTTTATAATTTGAATAAAGAGGGGAAATGAAATACCAAAATCAATCTTCGCCTGTGGGAAAAAGCGTTAGGACCCTCCTCCCACCACCTCCTCCTCTGCTGCCAGATTCCAAATCATCCACATACGAGGCTGCCGATGGTGCAGGTGGTGGTGGAGGTGACACCAAGCCAACCGCCGCTGACCCCACCATCCGATGCATCCCTGGCTGCGGCACAGTCCGTGCTAGAAAACCATGATCATATCCCCCGGTCGTCGGCGATCCGAAATGGCCCATATGCCTCTGCTGGTAGTACTGCTGCTGATGTTGCTGCTGCACGGCGGCCGTGATCTGCTGGTGATGCTGCAGCGCAGCCACGGGCACGAACGGCATGAAGGGCTCCGGCCCAGGACCGCGGCCAAGGAAATGGTGAGGAACAGGGCCGCTGGCGAAAAGCTGGTCGGTGGCAGCATCGGCGGCTGAGATGGGGCCGCCTGCTCCTCCGCCGGCAGCACTTCCGGCTGTGCCGCCGGCGGAGGAGCTGAGTCCCTGCATGCGCTTGAGGTAGAGGCGGTACTTCTGTAGGTGGCTGGCAACGTTCTCGCGGGTGAGGCCGTCGACGCTCATCAGCTGCATTATGGTCTTGGGGACGGCGTTCTTGATCCCCAGGTGGGCCACCGCGTCCACGAACCGCTTGTGGAGCTGCGGGGTCCACACCAGCCGCGGCCGCTTCAGAGTGCGGGCGGGCTCGTCGCCGCCGCCGGCGGACCCGCCACCGGACGCGGCGGCGGATAGGTGATCGGGGGGGTCGAAGTCGGGCGGGGGCTGCGAGGAGGGTGCAGGGGCGGGCGGGGTGAGGGCCGGAGGCGGGTGGAGGTGATGGAGAGAAGAATTAGGGATAGGGTTGGATGCGGCGATGGGGATGTCGAAGGCGATGGCGAGGTCGGGGGTGATAAGAGTCTGGGAGAGGGGCGTCAGCTCCTCCGGGCTCGGGAGCTGCTCCTCCCACCGTGCGAACCAGTTCGGCTCCTCCTCTTCCCTCATCCCTTCTCTTCTTATTGCAGCTTTGGAGATCCAAAGTGTACCGATCGATTGGTATCAGATGAGAAAAGGGAATAAATGGAAGAAGATTTGGGGGTGCAGAAAGGAGGACAGAGAGCGTGGTGGTAGGGGAGAGGGGTTCGAGGTGGATCTCTCTCTTTTGTTTTTGGTGTTTTCTGCTGATGCTTTGTGGGTGGGTTCGCTCCTCTCTCCTCTTCCCTTTCTTTCTTTCAGAGGTTTGATTGGGATATTACTTAATTTACGAATGCAGTGTTAGTGTGGATCTGTTTCCATCCCATGTTTCGTTTGTTTGTTGGTTGGAAATTTCTTTTATTCCCGCTTTTGGGGGTAAAGGCGGGGGTCGTGGTGACTTGTAAGAGAGGGCAGATCTTGGGGCTTGGTAATCTAGGCCTGGTCGTGGGTGTTAATTACGGGTTTGGGACTGGTTACTCCCCCGCTGATCTTTTTTAGTTTTTTGGTCCTCGGGCCGGTGTCCATGCACGGAGATAACGCGTTGTAAGATGGCCGTCACGAAGGTCTCCGGTGCCGGTTGGAACGGTGGCGGACGGCACCACAGCTGCAGGGGAATTTCGAGGGTCAGCGCCAAAATTGGCTGCCACATAACATATTGGCCTTTTGCAGCTTGGATGTTATTATCCTTTTGCTCTTCAACTCAAGGACAACGCTCAGGACATTGGTTATGCACATATAAAATATTCATCGAGCACATAATTACTGATTTGGTAATTTCATGATCGATTGATGTCTTATGTTTAGTAGAAAATCTCTCAAGTTGCACCAATCTCTTCCTGCCACATGCCGAGTGAATTATTTACGTCCATGTGATGGCAATTGTTCTTTTCCATTTAGTATCTGGTTGGTGTGCAAAAGAAGCAAAATTTTATCTAAAATTAAACCTAGCTTTGCCTGAAAAACTCAAACAGTAAAATGATTGATTATGTAAGGACTAATAAATGGCAATCAAATGAATAGCTGAATGCTAGATTCCCTATGTTGTAATCTAGAATAATGGAACATATCTTTCCAATAGTGTACATAAGCTAGCAATAATTTGTAATGTACATACAGAGCAGGTCAAAAAAAAAAAAATATATATTTTTATATATTCTGAATATATAACTATGCTAGATATTGTTATTTTATCTGTGTAAATTATTATATTTCATTGTAATAGCTTATATCATGACAAATAATATTTCAAAAATTAGAAAAAGAAATCATATTAACCAAAAAGAAGAGTTATTGCTCATAATTATCACCATTTGCGGTGTAGAAAAAATGACGTAGAGTGCACCGGATTATCCCATTCTAATACGTAGCCTTTATTTTCCAATGCACATTTAATGTCCCATAGTGCTTGAAATTTTGAATAACAAAAATGTGCTTTTCCAAAAATTATGACATCCATTCATAAAAATTATGACATTCCGTAGAAAAATAGCATTTTATTTAGGATATCATAATTTTTGTGAATAGATGTCATAATTTTTATGAAGGATATATTTATTATTTTTTGTCTCCATGCCGTATTATAACATCTATTCATAAAAATTATGACATTCATTCACAAAAATTATGACGTCAAAAAATATAGCATTTTATTCAGGATGTCATAATTTTTGTGAATGGATATCATAATTTTTATGAAGTGTTATAATACCGTGGAAAAAGAAAAAAATAATAAATATGTGTGAAAAGAATATTATGATATTTTTTCATAAAAATTATGACACTACTTTACAAAACTATATTTTCTGCAGGGGTGTCATAATTTTGTGAAGGGGTGTCATAATTTTTATGAAGAAATGTTATAATATAATAAACCAAAATATTGAATATATATAAAAAAAATATTATGATATTCCTTCATAAAAATTATGATATTTCTTCATAAAATTATGACATCTCTTCACAAAACTATATTTTCTACAAAAATTTCATAATTTTATGAAGAAATATCATAATTTTTATAAATAGATGTCATAATTTTTGAAAAAAAAAAATTTCATCATTCAAAAATTCAAGCACTATGAAACATTAAATATTCATTGGCAAACGTGGCTGCGTATCCCAATAAAATCACATAGTGTACTCCATATCATTTTTTCTACACTTAAATTACTCTTCACAACTTTAATGGCATCATCAATGCAACCAATCATAGAACCAATAATAGGGAGGTCTATTTTAAAATAATGCCATGAGGAAAGAAAAGGAAAAGCAATTTGGTACAAGCATTTAGATTGTGGTATATTCCTTGTTCTTTGATCTACCTTTTTTTTTTATTCATTTTAATTTTAGCTTAATGTCATGGAGAATGGTAGTTTATCAATTATTTTACTGTACTTATAAAACAAGGCTTGGCCTAGTAATTTGGTACCATCCTCGTTGTAGGGGAGGTTTAATGTGAAACATGCATGTCAAAGATTTCATATCATATACCTCTATGGACCAGAAATTTCAGAGCTTAAGGCATCAAATTATACGCTCGACAATAGGAATATACACCTTAACGTAGGATCAAAGGAGACAAGAGTACTCATTAATACACAAAAAGATGGTCAAAGAAGCAAAATATAGGGTGACGGCAAGCTGATTATCAAGATGTAGATGTATTAAGTACTAAATCATGACGAGATGGCTTGCTAACCCCCAACAATAATAATTGCTGGACATTGTCGGACTAGTTTTTGTTTGTATATAATAAAATAATTAATAAGACTAAAACTTCAATCAAAGTTGTATTATAATATCCATTAAAAATAATCCCTTAACTTTTTTTTTTTTGAGAAATATAATTGGAAATGCTACCGCTAGAATCCACACATGGGACCACTCCAACCACAGAGGCATGCCAACTAGCTTAGTCAAGGTTGGTTAGCCCCAAAGACTTATGCATCAATGATGTGATTAGGGATGAAAATAGATCACACTAGTTTAGGCTTTAGCTTAAATGGATCAGACCTATATTATAAAATAATAATCTAAATCTGATCTATTGGACTGATTTAGACTTAAAATGAGACTCGATCTAATCTATTTTACAAAATAAAAAAGTCTACCATGATTTGAAAGTCTATTTAAAAGTCTATAAATATTAAAATTTTAAATAGACCAACAGATCTACACCTTCAAGATCTGAATATAGGTCCAAATATTTATCAAATATAATACCTGCAGACTTTCAGACCAAATTTTTAAATTTTAGATCTAATCTATTTATTTAAATAGATTTTTTTAAAAATTTATATCTGACTTATTTAGACAGAACATAGCAGACCGATAGTAGGCCTCTGACAAACTGTTTGACTTATTTCCACCCCTAGATGTGACTCAATCTACTTGACTGATCCAAATTACATTAAATTTAGATCACTAAATCTGAATGACTTAGTTTAAGAATAGAAGTAGTGGAATGAAACTTGACAAAATCATTTGCGGACACTTCAAACATGAATGCATAAAAATTGACCAAACAAAAGAACTAGTGATTTTTAACTAAGCAATATTGTTACTACCATTGCATAATCTGCATTAATTAAAAATGATATAACTTAATGCATGAAGATGCTTGTCCTTATCTGTTATCTGGCTCCAAACTTAAGGGACAACCTACCAAACCAGTTGCATAAATCTCTTGGTGCATTCTTAATTAACTTGGATGCATGGCACAAAAGGCTCGCATGCACCACCTGATTCCTGAGTTAGTTCGTGTCATCTAAGATCGTAAGTCGAGGGATTTAGGCGATGAGATCCAGTGGCAGTTTTGATGTTAGGACGGCTGGGAGGGGGCAGTGAGGGAAGCGTGGATAATTATGCGATTTTGGTTAGCCTCCCTGGAATCTAGGGAGACGGCCGGAATTAGCCGTGAAAACACATCCTTTCAGGAAGTGGGCGATCCGAGGTGCACAAAGTTGAAATGATCATCCTACCCCCGCGAAGTGCGCCACATTTACTGCACTGCCTCCCTATAGCGGCTCAGACGACAACGTTCCATGGCTGGTCATTTAACGTGCTTCTGGTCACCTGCCGTGGCTTTCACCGTTTGATAGATTACTTGAACCCCTGAGGCCTTCCATAGGTAAGTCAGATGAGTTCGAGTTTGAGGACTGCTTCCATTCGGAAGGCATGGTGGTCTATTTGGGTCCATAAAATAACCCTTGTCTTAGGATCAGGGGAGTTCACTATTCTTATAATATGGAGTGCTGAATGGAGGGGAGTTTTGGATAATGCCGTCAATAATTTTTTAATCAAAAGTTAATGGTAGTACAGTTCATTAGAGTGGGGACATGCATCAAAGTGCACGCTAGCCTTGTCTCGTAGAGTTGGATAAGGTCATCTCTTCATTGACATGATAGGCGTCTAAAGCTCTTTTAGATCTATTTCTTTAACTTTAGAATTTAAAAAGGCATCCCACATCCATAGCATGGCTAATTGGATAGTTTATGCCCAACCATATCGGGACTATATTATAGTCCGTGACCTGACGGAGGTAATGCAGCAGCCCTCCATGGTGACTCCATTAGAAAATTCGTCATCGAGATGTCGAAAATCGGCCTCAAGGAAGAGTACCTAGGCTAACGTACCTATTGGTGCAGAATCTGATTGTCATCGGATCCAGTTGGAGTGGAAGAGGATAAGGTCACTGTCGGTGACCTGCAAAATAAAGTCACATCCGAAGTCGGTGGGGATGGCTCCGGCAGGACCCTCCAATGATCAAGTCAGCTCTTCTGATCAACAGAGATGGAATGCTCAGGAATGAGTTCGACAGAATTTAGAGGAGGAGAGGAGAGCTTAGAGCAAACGTATCTGGAGGGTCCCTTTTTATAGACGGAGCTTGTTGTAACTGCTTTAATTAATGACTGTCGTAACCATCCTGATAAATGCCGATCGTGATTGACTTGATAAATGACAATCATAATTATCATAATAATTGTAACCATTCAGTGGTGGGATCATCCGTAGGAATTCATCTGAAGAAACGGTCTATAAGAAGTTCGGCTTCCATAAAAATTCGATTGAAGGAGTTCGGAAGAAGTTTGGCTCCCGTAGAAGTTTGGCTACTGGAGGAGTCCGAAAGGAGTTCGGCTTTTGTAGAAGTCCGACCGAAGGAGATGTTTGGAAGGAGTCCGGCTCTTAGATAAGCTCGGCCAAAGGAGATGTCTGGGGGAGTCCGACTGCTAGAGAAGTTCGACCGCTGAGGAGTTCGGCCAGGGCTCGATTGCTGAGATTGAAGGAGTTCGGAAGGGGCTCGGCTAAGGCTCATCCGCTAAAGCTTTTCCGTGACTATCGGTTGCATTGTCAGCTGAGCATCCGACTGGATTTCGGTGGGAGCAGGGTTTATCCCTAACAATAGTCCCTCCACTTTCGAGTTTGAAATTCGAAGGAAGGAAGTACCAAAACAGGCAACTGCTGAAGTCCTTTCCCGGGCTCCGCACCCATTGAAATCGAAGCTCGGGGGATCATATCTCCTGCAGTCAAGGTCGGCTCGGGGAGATCTCATCTCCTACGGTCGAGGTTGATACGGATGCTTGGCGGAGATCTTATCTCCAACAGTCGAGGTCGGCTCGGAGGAGATCTCATCTGTTGCGGTCGAGATTGATATGGGTGCTCGGGGAAGATCTTATCTCCAGCAGCCGAGGTTGGCCCGGTCACTCGAGGAAGATCTTATCTCCTACGGTCGAGGTTGCATCGGAGAAGATCTTATCTCCTGTAGCTGAGGTTGATACGGGCACTCGGGGGAGATCTTTCCTCCTACAGCCGGGGTTGATCCAGTCGCTCGGGGGAGATCTTATCTCTTGCGGCTGAGGTTGATATGGGCGCTCGAGGGAGATCTCATCTCCTACAACCGAGGTCGGCTTAGGGGAGATCTCATCTCTTATGGCCGAGGTTGATACGGACGCATGGGAAAAATCTTATCTCCTACAATCGAGGTTGGCCCGGTCACTCAGAGGAGATCTCATCTCCTGCGGTTGAGGTTACCTCGGGGGAGATCTTGTCTCCTACAGTCGAGGTTAATACGGACCCTCGGGGGAGATCTTATCTCCTGCGGCCAAGGTTGATACGGGTGCTTGAAGGAGATCTTATATCCAGCAGCCGAGGTTGGCCCGGTCGCTCGGGGGAGATCTTATCTCCTATGGTCGAGATTGCCTCGGGAGAGATCTTATCTTCTACAGTCGAGGTTGATACGAGCTCTCGAGGAAGATCTTATCTCTTAGGACCAAGGTTGATACGGGCATTTGGAAGAGATCTTATCTCCTACGGCCAAGGTTACCTCAAGAGAGATCTCATCTCCTGCGGTTGAGGTTGATACGGACGCTCGGAGGAGATCTTATCTCCTACGGCTGAGGTTGCCTTGGAGGAGATCTCATCTCCTACGATCGAGATTGATACGGGTGCTCAGAGGAGATCTTTATCTCCTGCAGCCAAGGTTGGCTCGGGGGAGATCTTATCTCCTGTAGTCGAGGTTGTTTCAGGGAAGATCTTATCTCTTACGACCAAGGTTGATGCGGGCGCTCGAGAAAGATCTTATCTCCTGTAGTCGAGGTTGGCCCGAAACCCTCGGGGAAGATCTTATCTCCTACGATCGAGGTTATTGCCAGCGCTCAAGAGAGATCTTATCTCCTACAGCCGAGATTGGCCCGATCGTTCAGGGGAGATTTTATGTCTTACGGTCGACGTTGATACGGACGCTCTGGGGAGATCTCATCTCCTGCAATCGAGGTCGGCTCGGGGGAGATCTCATCTCCTACGATCGAGGTTGATACGGATGCTCGAGGGAGATCTTATCTCCAGCAGCCGAGGTTGGCCTGATCGCTCGGGGGTGATCTTATCTCCTATAGTCGAGATTGAAATGGAAGCTCGGAGGAGATCTTATCTCCTACAATCGAGATTGGCCTAATCGCTTGGGGGAGATCTCATCTCCTACGGTTGAGATTGCCTCAGGGGAGATCTTATCTCCTGCAGCTGAGGTTAATACGGGCCCTCGGGGGAGATCTTATCTCCTACGGTCGAGATTGATCTGGTCACTCAGAAAAAGATCTTATCTCTTACGGTCGAGGTTGATACAGATGCCCGGAGGAGATCTTATCTCCAGCAGTCGAGATTGGCCTGGTCACTTGGGGGAGATCTTATCCCCTATGGCCGAGATAGCCTCGAGGAAGATCTTATCTCCTGCAGTCGAGGTTGATACGAGCCCTCGAGGGAGATTTTATCTCCTGCAGTCGAGGTTGATATGGGCATTTGGGGGAGATCTTATCTCCTACGGCCGAGGTTGCCTCGGAAGAGATCTCATCTCCTGCGGCTGAGGTTGATACTGATGCTCGGGAGAGATCTTATCTCCTACGGTCGAGGTTGCCTCGGAGGAGATCTCATCTCCTGCGGTCGAGGTTGATGCGGGAGCTCGGGGGAGATCTTATCTCCTACAGCCGAGGTTGCCTCGAGGGAGATCTTATCTCCTACGGTCGAGGTTGATGCAGACGCTTGGCGGAGATCTTATCTCCTACAGCCAAGGTCGGCTCGGACCCTCGGGGGAGATCTTATCTCCTATGACCGAGGTTATTGCAGGTGCTCGAGGGAGATCTTATCTCCTACAGTCGAGGTTGGCCCGAACCCTCGGGGTAGATCTTATCTCCTGCGACTGAGGTTGAAGGACTTTGGTCGGCTCATGTTCGGACGAGGTTCTCCTCCTGTTTCTAACACTGCAACTATTGACTGCTTCTTTCCTGTCATCACATAGTTTTTGCACCTAGGAACAATATTATTGAAATGGAAGAATTTTATTGAAGGAAAGTTACTGGCAGCACATCCCCGAATTTTCTATGCTTCAGGGTCATGGGGGCGTTGTTCCTCCAAATTTTCTTGGGCGGTAAGCCCTCTATCTCATGTTGGCCTTCTCAATTTGGAGCAAGCTTTTCTTGACTTTGATATTGGGAGGCGGTCGATCTCCTTGTCGTTCCTCCCACATTGGTGGTTCTAGCTCTTGGGGGGAGGACTTCTTCGCGTCCTTCCATCGGAGCTTCCACACTCCTGGGCCCAAGGGGGAGTTCGGGCTCGCCTGCGCTCAGAAGGAGTCCGAGAATGCGGTTGAGCTTCACTCGGCTTTCCTTCATCATCCTTGGTCCTGAAGGCCTCTTCAGCCTGGGCATAACCTTCGGCCCGAGCCAGTAGATCAGCGAAGTCTTTGGGATACTTCTTCTCTAGGAAGAACAATAAGTCATTCTTCTGAAGGCTGCCCTTGAGAGCGGCCATGGCGACCGACTGGTCCAGGTCTCGAACCTCCAATGTCGCGATGTTAAACTGGGTGACATAAGTCTGGATGGATTCTTCCTGCTTCTGCTTGACATTCATTAGAAAATTCGAACCTCAGCACGGACGTCGGCTGCTGATGAAGTGAGCCACGAACTGATGGCTTATCTGATCAAAAGAGAAGATCGTACCTAACTTCAATGTCGAGTATCAATTTCTCACTGCTCCCTTTAAGGTAGATGGAAAGGCTCGGCATAGTATGGCGTCTGAAGCACCATGGAGTAGCATCATGGTTCGGAAGGCCTCTAGATGATCGACTGGATCAGAAATTTTATCATAGCTTTCGAATTGAGGAAGCTTGAAGTTCGGCAGGATGGGCTCTTACATAATTCAGGAGGAGAAAGGAGGATCAGTGCGGACGTCGGCATGGTGAGCTAGAGCGACGTGGCCAAGCTTCTCAATCCGCTGGTCCATCTCCCATAGTCTGTGATCGAGGGTGTCGTCTTGGTTGCAGATCTTAGGGGGCTTTTGGCTACAAATAGAAAAGGTCTCCTCTAGAGGAGAACCATGATCCGAACATGGATCCTCGACTCTTTGTTTCTCCTTCTTAGGGGTGACGGGTACATTAGCCTAGGTACTCTTCCTTGAGGTCGATTTTCGATATTTCGATGGCGAATTTTCTGATGGAGTCACCGTCGGAGGCTGCTGCATGGCCCGCATTGCCTCTGTGAGGCCACAGACCTGCTGGACAAGTAGGTTGAACTACTCCTCATCTACCATGGGTATAGGTGGAATATGAGTTGTCGGAGCTGAAGCAGGAGCAGATGGATCTAGATGGGATCGGGCCATGGAAGCTGTCGATCGTTGGGTTAAAGCTCTCCTGAGAGGCATCTTCTCTTGAGAAAGAACTCTGGAGAGGAAGGAGGAAGATCTCCGAAGAGAGATCATCGCTGAGCACTCCTTTAAGAACAAGAGGGCCTCAAGATCACCTCAGGAACAGAGGCGGCCCTCCTTCTAGCGCAAAATCTGTTGGTGCAGAATTTGGTTGTCGTCGGATCCAGCTAGAGTGAAGGAGGATGAGGTCATCGTCAGTGACCTGTAAAATAAAGCCATCCGAAGCTGATGGGGATGGCTTCGATAGAACCCTCCGACGATCAAGTCAGCTCTTCTGGCCAATAAAGATGGAGTGCTCAGAAATTAGTTCGATAGAGTTTAGAGGAGGAGAGGAGAGCTTAGAGCAAAGTATCTGGAGGGTCTCTTTTTATAGACGGAGCTTGTTGTAACTGTCTTGATTAATAACTGTCATAACCATCTTGATAAATACCGATCGTGATTGACTTGATAAATGACAATCATAATTATCATGATAATTATAATCATTCAGTAGTAGGATCGCTTGTAGAAATCTGTTAGAAGGAACAGTCTGTAAGGAGTTCGGCTTCCATACAAGCTCGACTAGAGGAGGAGTCCAGAAGAAGTTTGGCTCCTATAGAAGTCCGACTGCTGGAGGAGTCTGGAAGGAGTTCGGCTTTCGTAGAAGTTCGATCGAAGGAGATGTCTGGAAGGAGTCCGACTCTTAGAGAAGCCCAATCGAAGGAGATGTCTGAGGAGTTCGGCTCCTGAAGAAGTTCGGTGCTGAGGAATTCGGCTGGAGCTCGACCGCTAATGAGTTCGGTTGGCTGAAGGAGTTTGGAAGGGGCTCGGCCGCTAAGGAGCTCGGCTAAGGCTCATCCGCTAAAGCTTTTCCATGACTATCAATTGCATTATCGGCTGAGCATCCGACTGGACTTCGATGGAAGCATGATTTATCCCCAATAGTATCCATCGCCTCTGAGAAGAAAAAAAAGAGAGTCGAGGATCCGTGTTTGGATCATGGTTCTCCTCTAGAGGAGACCTTTTCCATTTGTAGCCGAAAGCTCCCTAAGATCTGCAACCAAGACAACGCCCTCGATCATAGACTGCGAGAGATGGATCGGTAGATTGAGGAGCTCGACCATGTCGCCCTGGCTCACCATGCCGACATTTGCACCGATCCTCCTTTCTCCCTCCGAATTATGCAAGAGCCCATCCTGCCAAACTTCGAGCTCCCTCAATTCAAAAGCTACGATGGAACTTCTGATCCAGTCGATTATCTAGAGGCCTTTTGGATAATGATGCTACTCCACGGTGCTTCAGGCTCGCCATACTATGCGGAGCTTTTCCATCTACCTTAAAGGGAGCAACGAGAAACTAGTACTCAGCATTGAAGTCGGATACGATCTTCTTTTTTGACTAGATGAGCCATCAGTTCATGGCTTACTTCATCAGCAGCCGACGTCCACACCGAGATTCGGATTTCTTGATGAATGTCAAGCAGAAGTAGGAGAAATCTATCCTGGCTTATGTCATCTGATTTAACACTGTGGTATTGAAGGTTCGGGACCTGGATCAGTCGGTCGCCATGGCCGCTCTCAAGGGCAGCCTTCAAAAGAATGACTTGCTGTTCTTCCTGGAGAAGAAGTATCCCAAGGACTTCGCCAATCTGCTGGCTCAGGCTGAAGGTTATGCTCAGACTGAAGAGACATTCAGGACCAAGGACGATGAAGGAAAGCTGAGTGAAGCTCGGCCATATTTTTGGACTCCTTCTGGACGCAGGCGAGCCTGAATTCTCCCTCGGGCCCAGGAGCGTGGAAGTCCCGACGAAAGGATGCGAAGAAGTCCTCCCCCCAGAAGCTAGAACCATCAATGTGGAAGGAACGATAAGAAGATTGGCCACCTCCCAGCGTTAAAGCTAAGAGAAGCTTGCTCCAAATTGAGAAGGCCAACATGAGATAGAGGACTTACCGCCCAAGAAAACTCGGAGGAACAACGCCCCCATGATCCTGAAGCATAGAAAATTTGGGGATGTGCTGCCAATAACTTTTCTTTGGTAAAATTCTTTCATTTCAATAATATTGTTCATAGGTGCAAAAACTATGTGATGACAGAAAAGAAGCAGTCAATAGTTGCCGTGTTAGGAACAGGAGAAGAACCTCGTCCAAACATGAGCCGGCCAAAGTCCTTCAACCTCGACTGCATGAGATAAGATCTCCCTCGAGGGTCCGAGCCAACCTTGGCTGCAGGAGATAAGATCTCCCCTGAGCGTCCGTAATAACCTCGACCGTAGGAGATAAGATCTCCTATGAGGGTTCGGACTAACCTCGACTGTAGGAGATAAGATTTTTTCTGAGCGCTCGCATCAACCTCGGTTGTAGGAGATAAGATCTCCCTCAAAGCAACCTCAGCTGCAGGAGATAAGATCTCCCCGAGCGCCTGCAATAACCTCGATCGGAGAAGATAAGATCTCCCGCGAGGGTCCAGCCGACCTCGGCTGTAGGAGATAAGATCTCTTCTGAGCATCCGCATCAACCTCGATCGTAGGAGATAAGATCTCCCCGAGGTAATCTTGACTGCAGGAGATAAGATCTCTCCTGAGCATCCGCAATAACCTCGACTGTTAGAAGATAAGATCTCCTTCAAGGGTTTGGACTGACCTCAACTGTAGGAGATAAGATCTCTCTTGAGCACCCGCATCAACCTCGACTGCAGGAGATAAGATCTCCCCCGAGCATCCGTAATCAACCTCGGCTGTAAGAGATAAGATCTCTCCTGAGGGTCTGGGCCGACTTTGACTGTAGGAGATAAGATATTCCACGAGCACCCATATCAACCTCGACCATAGGAGATAAGATCTCCCCCGAGGCAACCTCGACTGCAATATATAAGATCTCCCCTGAGGCAACTTTGACTGCAGGAGATAAGATCTCCCCCAAGCGCCCACAAAAATCTCGGCAGTAGGAGATAAGATCTTCCCCGAAAGTCCGGGCCGATCTCGACTGTAGGAGATAAGATCTCCCCTGAGCACCCATAATAACCTCGACCGTAGGAGATAAGATCTCTCCCTCGAGGTTCCGGACCGATCTTGGCTGTAGGAGATAAGATCTCCCTCGAAGCAATCTTGGCTGTAGGAGATAAGATCTCCCTCGAGGCAACTTCGATTGTAGGAGATAAGATCTCCCCTAAGCATCCACAATAACCTCGACCGTAGGAGATAAGATCTTTCCCAAGGATCCGGGTCGACCTCGACTGTAGGAGATAAGATCTTCCTCGAGCGCCTGCAATAACCTCTATCATAGGAGCTAAGATCTCCTCTGAGGGTCCGTGCCAATCTCGACTGCAGGAGATAAGATCTCCCTCGAGGGTCTGGGTCGATCTCGACTGCAGGAGATAAGATCTCCTCCGAGCGTCTGAATCAACCTCGACCGTAGAAGATAAGATCTCTCCCGAGACAACCTCGGCTGCAGGAGATAAGATCTCCCCCAAGCTCCTGCAATAACCTCGACTGAAGGAGATAAGATTGAAGGGAAATTTTGATTTTCTGGACCAGGTTCGTTCAGATCAGATCAGATCAAGAGATATATTTCAAAAAATTTTTTCTTGATTCCAATCAGATCTTGATGTATTTCAGATCTGATTCTTATTATTTTAATAAATAAAATAAAATAAGGATAAATTAAATCAAATTTAATTTACCTGAATTTGGGTAATCCTATTACCCTATTGATGATGCTGTTTGCAGCGGAAGGTTCTGGATCTAGCCACGCAAGCGCCTGGCCTCTATCGGTATCCACTCGGGCTGGATCTGGAGATCCTCTTCTTCTCTATCACACCTCCAAAAATCAGATCTGGATCTGATCTGGAGGATCTTCAAAACTCCTTTTGAAGATCAGCAGTCGTCCTTTTGCAGCAGTGCAGCCTTCTTACTTTTGATCGCCTTTCTTTGATCTGGATCGCACCAACCAAGGTCCAAAACTCTTTTGGACGTGGAGAGGAGAAGGAGAAGAAGCTTTGGCATGGAGGAGGAGGGGAGAGGCAGCCTTGGGGCATGGGGTTTTCAATTCTCAATTGAATCTCTAACTGAGTTGGGCGCAGGGTCCTTTTTATAGACTAGCGTGATCCAACTCCTCTTCCTCCCAACCAATCACAACCCTTTGTGAAATCAGATCTAAATCTGATTGGTGGGAATAGAGACCCCTGGATTCCTACTTAGAGGGTGCCTAAGACCAGTCAAAGTTGGTTTTAGGGAGAACTCTAATTGGAATCCAAAAGAGAGGTGGAGTCCTTGTCCAACAAGGACTCCAAGACTCCTCCAATCTTGGGCGCACGCCACCCTTGGCGTGTGCCCTCCTCCTTGCCAGGTTCTAGCAGGGGAACAGGCCCCCACCAGCTCTCTAATAGGTGCATGTGGCATGCGCCCTCCTCCTTGCTAGGTTCTAGCAGGAGAACAGGCCCCCACCAGCTCTCCAATAGGTGCATGACATGTGGTCAAAAGTCAAAGTGTCAATGGTCAACGTTTGACCAGTCAAAGGTAGACTTTTGACCAAAGTCAAAGAACAAGAAATGGCAGGTGACCAAAAATGGCAGGTAATGTCTTACAAATAAGACAACCTTTTCTGACTTGGACAACCTCCAGTCAGACCATATGAAGGCCTCTATTTGAGCACAAACTCCTTTGGCTCAGACAGGACAACTTATTTATGATAGCAAAAGAAGAACGTTAGGTTCAATCGAGTGCTAGCACGATTTCCTTGAACCTAATTGAATCTCATTCAGATCAATTGAACTAGATCAGTTCAATTGATGATCACCAGATTCAAACCCTTGTTTGTGTGACCCAGTTAGGTTCAGTTCTGTATGGTAATGGGATATGTCATGATCTCTATCATCGACATCATCGAAACTCCTTTCGATGGATCAGAACTCTTCTGATTCGAACAGCTAGAATGATCGATCATCTAAATCATTCTAATTGCTCCCAAAATCCACCAGTGACACCTAGCAGTATATGGTGGCAACCCATCAGAGCTGAATGCGAACCTCTTGGTGCAGCTACCTGTGTGATTCAAGTTCTTCTATCTTGAGCCCCGATCAGATTAGGGTTAAGGTAAACTCGTCAAACCCTAGTCTCTGTCATATGATGTAATCATTCGATTCGAGTCCAATGTGAAAATCTAAATAGAAACTCTTTCTATTATTTCACTCTACCATGGCCATGGATTTCTGGACTTGATTCTCATGATCATCATAGGGCTGCTCCTCTACCACCGAGGTAGATAGATTCCATCTTGATGCCAATCCAGTTCCTACAATGAACATGCTATAGCCAACATACACCTCAGGGTTCCATATGGCTAGGAGACCGAGTAATGGTGTAGTCAAACTATAACACCCTCAAGGTGAACTGCCGATGCACCTCAGGTCAAAGAACCAGACACACTACTGCAGCATCGAGTCAGTCATTGACGAGAAGGTAGACTCCCTAATGACTACTCGAGGTGGTCACGCTCAGTGCCCTCGTTCTCTAACGAGTACCTGTACTCTCGCTCTGGTGTCTCCACACCGTAGACTCAAGACTCATCTACTAAAGAGAAGCGATTGTACACCAACCTTTCGGATCAATCACCATCCTCGTGATGATCCTATGGTCGGGAGCAATTTATGAGTTAATAATGATTATTCATGTCTTAAATTTTCAACTCTTGAAAATATGAATTATCATTACCATTAACTCAAAGGATGTATCACAGACACTAAATACACATATGTGATAGAAAATAACCCATTTATTGATTTTAGTCAAAATTATAATTTTGCCCCTAGAAGTGTATTACAAGTGTCAGCCAATTCTGGCTTCTAGGGCACATATATCTAACAATCTCCCACTTGTCCTAAAGCCAATTGGCTACAAGTCTAAGTCCCATCTTCTCAAGGTGGGCTTCGATCTTCTGCTGGCCCAACGGCTTTGTAAGTGGGTCTGCCACATTATCTGTGGAGTTGACTCTCTTGACCTCGACGTAACCCTTCTCGAGGTAATCGCGGATGAGGTGGTATCGCCGCTCAATATGCTTGGATTTCTGGTGAGACCTCGGCTCCTTAGCAAGGGCTATGGCACCATTATTGTCGCAGTATAGAGGAATGGCATCTGATGGCATTACTCCGATTTCTGCAGCAAACTTCTTGTACCAGAATGCTTCCTTCGCAGCCTCTGATGCAGCGATATATTCTGCTTCCATGGTGGAATCTGCTATCACCGTTTGCTTGGAACTCTTCCAGCTGACAGCTCCACCATTGCACACAAACAGACTTCCAGATGTCGACTTTCGATCATCTATATCGGACATGAAATCCGAGTCTGTGTATCCCTGGACTTGGAGTTCTCCATTACCAAAGACCAACATCATATCCTTAGTTCTTCTCAAGTACTTAAGGATACATTTCACAGAAGTCCAGTGTTCTTCACCTGGATTTGACTGATATCTGCTTGTGACACTCACAGCATGGGCTATATCAGGTCGTGTACATAGCATGGCATACATGAGGCTCCCTATTGCAGAAGCATAAGGGATCTTGCTCATGCGTTCTATTTCCTCAGGTGTGCTAGGGCACATCTTCTTGGAAAGATGAATACCATGTCTGAAGGGTATTAATCCCCTCTTAGAGTTTTCCATACTAAACCTCTTTAGTACTTTCTCTATGTACATCTTCTGTGAAAGTCCTAGCATCCTATTCGGTCTATCCCTATAGACCTTAATTCCTAGAATAAAGGATGCTTCACCTAGGTCTTTCATGGAGAATTCCTTGGACAACCACATCTTGACTGATGTCAACATGGGAATATCATTCCCAATAAGGAGGATGTCATCCACGTACAATACGAGGAAGACAACAGCGCTCCCACTGACCCTTTTGAAAACACATGGTTCCTCTTCATTTTTGATGAAACCAAACTTTTTGATCACATCATTGAAACGAGTGTTCCAGCTCCGAGATGCTTGCTTAAGTCCATATATGGACCTTTGCAGCTTGCAAACCTTGTGATCAGTATCACTGGATGTGAAACCTAGCGGCTGTTCCATATAGATATCTTCCTCAAGATATCCATTTAGGAATGCCGTTTTCACGTCCATTTGCCATATTTCATAATCGAAATAGGCTGCAACGGCAAGCAATGTGCGGATGGATTTTAGCATAGCCACTGGGGAAAAGGTATCCTGATAGTCAATGCCTTCGCGTTGACTATAACCTTTTGCCACTAGTCTAGCCTTGAATGTCTCCACATTCCCATCTGCACCAATCTTTCTCTTGAAGATCCATTTACATCCAATAGGTACTATACCTTCTGGTGGATCTACCAAGGTCCAGACTTGGTTTGAGTGCATCGAGTCAATTTCTGACTGCATTGCCTCTAGCCATTTCTCGGAGTCGATATCTGATATCGCCTCATTGTAGGTTTTGGGATCATCACCATGAGCACCATTACCTACGAGGAACATTTTCTCTACATCCTCTGAAATAATACCTAAGTATCTTTCAGGGGGACGGGAAAAACTCTTTCCGATCTACGAGGTGGAGGAGGTAGTGTTCTTATTGGCTCAACCTGATTTGGTTCCACTTGGTCCTTAGCTCGTTCTGCTTGTGAGACTTTCTCATCAAGCTTGAATCTGCTTTTCCAATGCCGCTATCTTGAATAAACTATTTTTCAAGAAAGATGGCATGTCGACTCACAATCACATTGTGGTCTTCTGGAATGTAGAAATAGTATCCTAATGACTCTTTAGGATATCCTATGAATCGAGCTCTGAAGGACCTAAACTCTAACTTGTCCGCTTGTTGTCTTTTGACATGAGCCGGACAACCCCAAATTCTGAGATGACTCAGACTTGGTTTCTTACCGTGCCATATCTCATACGGTGTGGTAGGAACGGTTTTAGAGGGAACCCTATTCAGTAGATAAATTGAAGTTAACAATGAGTGTCCCCAAAGAAAATCAGGGAGGTCTGTGAAGCTCATCATGGATCGAACCATATCCAATAGAGTCCGATTTCTCCATTCTGAAACCCCGTTGAGTTGAGGTGTTCCTGGTGGAGTCCATTGAGAGACTATGCCATTTTCTTTGAGATAGTCTAGGAATTCTCGGCTAAGGTATTCACCTCCTCGATCTGATCGAAGAACCTTAATGGGTTTTTCAGTTTGTTTTTCTACTTCATGTCTGAATTCTTTGAACTTTTCAAAAGCTTCAGACTTGTGTCTCATAAGATACACATACCCATACCTAGACAGATCATCGGTAAAGGTAATGAAGTAGACAAAATTGCCTCTAGCCGGCACATCAAATGGGCCGCACACATCAGTATGTACTAGGGCAAGGAGATCTGTGGCCCTCTCCCCATGTCCAACAAAAGGGAGTTTAGTCATTTTGCCTTGAAGACAAGATTCACAAGTTGGATATGACTCGAAAGTCAATGGACTCAATAGCCCATTTTTCTCCAATTTGTTGATCCTATCTTCTGCTATATGACCTAATCTCAGGTGCCATAGATATCTGTCGTTTGGACTATCCCTAGGTCGTTTGGCATTCACGTTTTGCTCGATAGTTAGAACAGGTACATCAATATGTAGCTGATAAAGACCATTAATAAGGAAACCATTTGCAATTTTATTTCTTTCATAAAGAATGTTACAATGGTCCTTAAAGAAGGTGATCACATAATCCTTCTTGTGCTAAGCATGAAACAGAAATCAAATTCCTGCTAGCTGCAGGCACATAATAACAGTCTTTCAAAACTAAGTCTAAACCAGATGGTAATCGAAGAGGGTATGTTCCCACGGCTACTGCAGCAACTCTTGCTCCATTACCGATGCGTAGGATCATGTCTCCATCCCTCAGCCTCCTGCTATCCTCAAGACCCTGCATGAAAGTGCACAGATGAGCACTAGAACCAGAGTCAAGCACCCAACTGGATGCAGAAGAAACCGTAAGGTTAGACTCAATAACGAGCATACCTCCAGAAGGACCTTCCTTCTTGTTCTTCAGGGTGGCCAGGTAAGTAGGGCAGTTCCGCTTCCAATGGCCGTCGCTGTTGCAATGGAAACACTTTCCTTTGACCATCGGCCTTTTTCTTCGGTTCTGCCTTCTTCTTCTTTGATCCTTCCACCTTTTGCTTTTTCACAGACTTCTTTTTCTTTCCATAAGACTTTCTTTTGGAAGAAGTCCGTTCCATAGCAAGAACTGAGCCTTTAGAACCTTTCATAGAAAGCTCAGCGGTAACCAGCATATTCATTAACTTCGGCCAAGGAATTTTGAAGTTTATGCATGTGGTAATTCATGATGAATTGCCCATATGCATCAGTCAAGGATTGCAGAATAATATCGTTCTGCAGATCCAAGTCTAACTTCACACCGAGCTTCTCAAGCTCTTCCATGTCCTTGATCATTGTCAGACAGTGATCTTGGACTGACTGCCCATCACGCATCTTAGCCTTAAAAAGTCATTTCGTGACTTGATATTTGGCTGCGCGACTCTGTTCACCAAACATCTCCTGCAGGTGAGCCAACATTTGGCGAGCAGTCCCGATATCTTCATGTTGGCGCTGGAGCTCATCAGACATCGAGCCCAACATGTAATATCTGGCCTTATTATCTTCGTCTAATCCATTTTTCCAGAGACGCTCTCTGTTCAACAGGATGGACGGGCTGGTAAGGTGGGAGGGTCCTGGTCCAATAACATGTGTTAACTTCTCGGAACCCAAAATAATTTTGTAGTTCCTGAGCCAATCTTTATAATTGGGTCCAGTCAGTCTATGTGTGTCCAGGATACGTGCCAATGGGTTGGACGCAGACATTTTCCTGTAGAGAGTCAAAGATTCTAGTTAGATACTGTAATTTTGACTTGACCAATTTATTTAGGGATTTTATTTTTAAACAAATTAGCTCCCACTATTTTCTCGGATCCCTACACTCCCTCTGTAGAGATGCGAAAAATCTCCATGATTAATGATTTCTAGTGGGTGGTGCGGTCTCACCAACTGACTCATCACCTCACCTAACAGTTATTGGTGATGGGTTAGCCAATGAGTGAACAACTCTTGTTCAATGATTCTCTAATCATGGTGCACCCAAACTTGGTCTCTAATTCATGAATCTCACCGTATCCGAAATATTGATCCACTCCTTAGTTAAGTCAGACCCACCATTTGCATAGACTGGGTTCCTAATTGAGTCTCTCACCGTATCCGAAATATTGAGCCCAACTCATCCTCCAGGCCCATAGCATCCAATGCCTAATAGACATGGTTGCATCTTCCCGGTGCAACTGAGCCACTGTATCCAGCCGAGAACAATCAACCCCGGGAAGGGCCCGCACATCTACAATGGTGGAAGACCTCAGACTTAATCTTTTCTTAGGGAGAATTGATTCAGGTCTCATTAAACTAGACTTGGCTTAGTCATAACAATTATGACTAACCTAGTGGCATGGGTTAGCTCGGATTATTGACCACCTCAGATCAGAACTGTGTCAACAGATATGGCCAGGTAAGTGAGACCGGTGGAAGGAATATGCCATTAACTCGTACAAGAACGCATTCAGGTCGAGTAGCTTCCAATTAAAAACCAGTCGGTCGTCTGTGCCAAACTTACCTTAGACACCAAATTGTTGAGTCAGAACCAATTGGGTTAGCCTACAATCCAGACTCTAACCTCTGAGCCTAATTAGGTCTTGCTTGATCGTGACTCGATCTTGACCCAGACTTAATCCTATTAGGCTGGTCAATTTAAGCATTGTTGATCCCATCTAACCAACTCTTGATTCGGTTTGATCAACCGCTTAGACCTAATTGAGCTACCCAAGCCCGAACCCAGTATTATGAATATGTCTTAGATCTGAAATTCTCAATTTTAGACCTAATTAATATTCCATAATCTTAATTCTTAATTAAGTAGGGTTCATAAACAAAATATGCACAATAAATCCTAGGGTTTCAGGATCTAGGGTTTTGCAGAAAGTAAGTTTTGGGTTTCTGATTAAGGACGAACACGCAGCACCCCTACACATCATAAGAACACCCCATCGAATGGAAAGAGAGGGCCTTTAAACCCTTCTTCGTTCTTATGACCGGACGGCCAAGAGGAACGCCTTAATCAGGAACATGTCAATACTACAAAACAGTATTTAGATCTATATCATATATCTCATATACAAATTAGATCTAATCATGGCATATTTTGCATACATCTCATGTATCATAATCATGCATATTTTCAGATCTAAATTATCTCATAATAATCTAAAAAATTAGATTTAAATTGATCTAATCAAAATAAATTCTAATCTAGACAATTATGTAGAACTATTCTACAACTAGTCTAGACATGCATCAATCATATCTCATATGATATTTAAAAATTAAATAATTTTTATTTGCTATTTTTTAGATGTTATTATAACACTTATAATATCAAAAAATAGTAAATAAAAAGATCTAAAATATGATTTAATCAGATTAAATCAAAACATGCAAGACTATTCTATAGAACTATTCTATTCTAGAACTAGTCATGCATATCTTCTAATCTTAGATCCAAATCATTTAATTTTAATTTTTTCTGATTTCAGATCTGATCACATCTCATGTGACATCTGAAAATCACTTATTTTTTAATTAAAATAAATTTAAAATCAGATCTAAACAATTTTAGAACCATGGCTCTGATACCAGTTGAAGGAAAATCCTGATTTTTCCGGACCAGGTTCGTTCAGATCTGATCAGATCAAGAGATATATTTCAAAAATTTTTCTTTGATCTCAATCAGATCTTGATATGTTTTAGATCTGATTCTTATTATTTTAATAAATAAAATAAAATAAAAATAAATTAAATCAAATTTAATTTACCTGATTTGGGTAATCCTATTACCCTGTTGATGATCCTGTTTGCAGCGGAAGGTTCTGGATCTAGCCACGCAAGCGCCTGGCCTCTACCGGTATCCACTCAGGCTTGGATCTAGGAGATCCTCTTCTTCTCTATCACACCTCCAAAAATTAGATCTGGATCTGATCTGGAGGATCTTCAAAACTCTTTTGAAGATCAGCAGTCGTCCTTTTGCAGCAGCGCAGCCTTCTTAGCTTTTGATCGCCTTTCTTTGATCTGGATCGCACCAACCAAGGTCCAAAACTCTTTTGGACGTGGAGAGGAGAGGGGAGAAGAAGCTTTGGCATGGAGGAAGGAGGGGAGAGGCAGCCTTGGGGCATGGGGTTTTCAATTCTCAATTGAATCTCTAACTGAGTTGGGCGCAGGGTCTTATTTATAGACTAAGCGTGATCCAACTCCTCTTCCTTCCCAACCAATCACAACCCTTTGTGAAATCAGATCTAAATCTGATTGGTGGGAATAGAGTCCCCTGGATTCCTCCTTAGAGGGTGCCTAAGACCAGTCAAAGTTGGTTCTTAGGAGAACTCTAATTGGAATCCAAAAGAGGAGATGGAGTCCTTGTCCAACAAGGACTCCTAGGCGCCTCCAACTTGGGCACACGCCACCCTTGGCGTGCGCCCTCCTCCTTGCCAGGTTCTGGCAGGGGGACAGGCCCCCACCAGCTCTCCAATAGGTGCATGACATGTGGTCAAAAGTCAAAGGGTCAATGGTCAACGTTTGACCAGTCAAAGGTAGACTTTTGACCAAAGTCAAAGAACAAGAAATGGCAGGTGACCAAAAATGGCAGGTAATGTCTTACAAATAAGACAACCTTTTCTGACTTGGACAACCTCCAGTCAGACCATATGAAGGCCTCTGATTGAGCACAAACTCCTTTGGCTCAGACAGGACAACTTATTTATGATAGCAAAAGAAGAACGTTAGGTTCAATCGAGTGCTAGCACGATTTCCTTGAACCTAATTGAATCTCATTCAGATCAATTGAACTAGATCAGTTCAATTGATGATCACCAGATTCAAACCCTTGTTTGTGTGACCCAGTTAGGTTCAGTTCTGTATGGTAATGGGATATGTCATGATCTCTATCATCGACATCATCGAAACTCCTTTCGATGGATCAGAACTCTTCTGATTCGAACAGCTAGAATGATCGATCATCTAAATCATTCTAATTGCTCCCAAAATCCACCAGTGACACCTAGCAGTATATGGTGGCAACCCATCAGAGCTGAATGCGAACCTCTTGGTGCAGCTACCTGTGTGATTCAAGTTCTTCTATCTTGAGCCCCGATCAGATTAGGGTTAAGGTGAACTCGTCAAACCCTAGTCTCTGTCATATGATGTAATCATTCGATTCGAGTCCAATGTGAAAATCTAAATAGAAACTCTTTCTATTATTTCACTCTACCATGGCCATGGATTTCTGGACTTGATTCTCATGATCATCATAGGGCTGCTCCTCTACCACCGAGGTAGATAGATT
>QRFJ01001597.1:0-167412 GCA_006176705.1 Cocos nucifera
AGCAGATTGTATGTATTTTACGTTCTTAAGGCTATACGGGTTCCCATCTAAGATCGTTCCTACCACACGATATCCACGAGATGGGCATGTGTTCAAAGCAAATTCTTTATATGTGTAATGTGTTGTATGTGTCCCGCCTGACGAGTAGCGTCATAACATTATGTTATTCTTATATCGAGAGGACTTTCCGAAGCGACAATTGGTTTAGATCCTTCAGAGCTCGATTCAATAGGAGTATCCTATAGAATCATGTAGATCATTTTTCTACATTCATGAAGACCACAATGTGATTGGAGTCGGAGCATGCCAATCCTTTCTTGAAACATAGTTTATTCAAGGATAGCAGGATTGAAAAGGCAGATCAAGCTTGATGAGAAGAGTCTCTCATAAGTACAACGAGCTAAGGACCAATTGAACCAATCAGGTGAGCAATAAGAACACTACCTCCTCCACCTCGTAGATCAGAAAGAGTTTCCAGTCCCCTGAAAATACTTGGTACTATTTCAGAGAAAAGTAGGAGGAAATATCCTTCGTAGGTAATGGTGGCATAATGGTGATGATCCAAAACCTACAATGAGGTGAATTAGATATCGACTCCGAGAAAAGTGGCAGAGGCAATGTGTCAGAAATTGAACTTGATGCACTCAAACCAAAGTTGAACTCTTGGTGATCCACCAGAAGGAGTATGTACGCTATTGGGTGTTAATGGATGCCTTAAGAGAAAGATTGGTGTAATGGGAATAGTGGAGAATTTTAAGGCTAGACTAGTGGCAAGGTATAGTCAACACGAAGGCATTGACTATGCAGAAGCGGGTTGTTCCCCAAGTGGCTATGCCTAAAGTCCATTTGCACATTGCTTGCCATTGCAGCCTATTTTGATTATGAAATATGGCAATGGATGGGTGAAAATGGCATTTCGAATGGAATACTTGAGAAGATTATCTATATGGAACAGGCCGCTAGGTTTACATCCAGTGATACTGATCACGGAAGGTTTGCAAGCTGCAAGGAGGTCCACTATAATGGACTTAATGCAAGCATCTCAGACTGGAAACACTGCATTTCAAATGATGTGATCAATAATATTGGTTTCATCAAAAATGAAGAAGAAAAATGTGTGTCTTCAAAAAGGTCCAGTGGAGCGCTGTTGTACTTCCTCGTATTGTAACCTGGATGACATCCTCCTTATTGGGATGATAAAATTCCCCCCAGTGATGACAACAGTCAAATTATGGTTGTCCAAGGAATTCTCGCATGAAAGACCTGAGGTGAGCATCCTTTATTCTAGGAATTAAGGTCTATATGGGAATAGACCAGAATTGGATGCTAGGACTTTCACAGAGAGATGTACATAGAATGAAGTACTAAAGAGGTTACGTATGGAAAACTCTAAGATGAGATTAATACCCTTTAGAATATGGTATTCATCTTTCGAAGAAGATGTGCCCCAGCACACCTGAGGAAAATAGAATGCATGAGCAAGATCCGTTATGCTTCTGCAATAGGGAGCCTCATGTATGGCCTGCATATGTACAACGACCTGATATAGCCCATGCTATGTGTCACAGCAGAATATCAGTCAATCAGGTTGAAGAACACTAGACTTCTAGAATAGCATCCTTAAGTAACTTGAAAAGACTAAGGATATATGTTGGTTTTGGTATACGGAAAACTCCAAGTTCAGGGATACACAGACTCGAATTTCATGGTCCGATATTAGATGATCGGAAAGTCGACATCTGAAAGTCTTGTTTGTGGTGCAATGGTGGTGCTGTCAGTTGAAAGAGTTCTAAGCAAATCGTGATAGGCAGATTCCACCATACGAAGTAGAATATAATCGCTGCATCAGAAGCTGTAAGGAAACATTTTGGTGACAAGAAGTTTGCTGTAGAAATTGGAGTAATGACGATCAGAATGCCATTCGCTCTGTACTAGCGAATAGCAATGGCACCGATAGCCCTTGCTGAAAGAGCCTGAGGTATCACCAGAAATCAAGCAACATGAGCGGGATACACCTCATGACCTGATTTAACCCTCGAAGAGAGGTTATGTCGAGGTCAAGAGAGTCAACTTCCAACAGATAATATGCCAGATCCAAACTTACAAAGCTGCTGGACAGGCAGAGATCGAAGCCCATCTTGAGAAAGATGGGACTTAGACTTGTAGCCATTTGGCTTAAGGATAACGGTGGGAGATTGTTAGATATATGTGCCCTAGAAGCCAGAATTGCTAGACACTTGTAATACACTTTTGCTAGGGGCAAAATTATAATTTAACTATACTCAAATAAAATGGGTGTATTTTCTATCAACATATGTGTATTTAGTGTTGTGATACATCCTTTGAGTTAATGATAATGATAATTCATATTTTCAGAGAGTTGAAGAAATTTTAAGACATGAATAATCATTATTAACTCATAAAATGCTCCCGACCATGAGGATCAATCAACAGGAATGGTGAATGATCGAAGGATTGGTGTCAATTGCTTCTCTTTAGAGATGAGTCTTGAGTCTAACGTGTGGTAGTACACCGAAGTGAAGTACAGATACTCATTTAGACGAACGAGGGCACTGAAGCGTGACCACCTCGAGTAGTCATTAGGAAGTCTAACTTCTCATCCGATGACTGACTCAGATGTTGGCAGTGGTGTGTCTGATTTCATTTGACTTGAGGTCATCGATAGTTCACGATTGAGGGTGTTATAGTTTAACTACACCATTACTTAGTCCCCCTAGCCATATGGAACCTGAAGGTATATGTTGGCTATAGCATGTTCCATTGTAGGAACTGGATAGCATCAAAGATGGAATCTATCTAGCCTCGGTGTAGAGGAGCAGCCTATCAAAGATCAGAGAAATCAAAGTCCAGAAGCGCATGCCATGTATGAGTGAAATAATAGAAAGAGTTTCTATTTTGGTTTTCACATTAGACTTGAAATCAAATGGTACATCATACTGACATAGACGAGGGTTTGACGAGTTCACCTTAAACCAATCATCCTGATCGGGGCTCAAGAATAAGCAAGAACTTAAATCACACAAGTAAGCTGCAACCAAGAGGTTCGCATTCAGCTCTGATCGGGTTTGCCACCATATACTGGGCTAAGGTGTCAATTGGTGGATTTTAGGAGTAATTAGAATGAATTTAGATGATCGACATTCTATTCTGTTCGAATCAGAAGAGTTCTGATCCATCGAAAGGACGCTTCGATGATGTCGATGATAGAGATCATGACATATCCCAATTAACCCATAAATAATGAAACCTAAACTGGGTCAACAACAAAAAGGATTTGAATCTGGTGATTATCATTGAACTGTCAGTTCAAATCGATCTGAATGAGTTCAATTAGTTCAAGAAAATTATGCTAGACTCGATTAACCTAACGTTCTTCTTTTGCTATCACGAAATTAAGTTATCCTGACTGAGAAAAAGAGTTTGGCTTATTAGAGGCCCTTCATATGGTCTGACTGGATGTTGTCCAAGTTAGAAAGGTTGTCTATTTTGTAGGATATTACCCTACCATTTTGTCACCTACAATTTCTCGTTCTTATGACTTTTGGTCAAAAGTCTAGTCTTTGACATAGTCAATGTTGATCCATTGACTACTTTGACTTCTGTCACATGTCATGCACCTATTGAGAGCTGGTGGGAGGCCTGTCCCACTATCAGAACCTAGCAAGGAAGATGGCCGCAGCCACCCATTGGCGTGTGCCTAAAGCTGGAGGCATCCCAAAGATTCCCTGTTGGACAGGGACTCCATCTCCTTTTTGGATTTCGAGTAGAATTCTCACTAAGACCAACTTGACTAGTTTAGGCCCCTCTAAGGAGGAACCAAGGGACATCTATTTCCACCAAATTAGATTTAAATCTAATTTCATAAAGAGTTATGATTGGTTGGGAAAAAACGAGAAGTGGATCACAGACAGTCCTATAAATGAAGACCCGCGCCCAACTCAAATTGTAGATTGTATGAATTGGAGAATTGAAATCCCATGCCCAGGTTGCCTCTCCCTCTTCCCTATGCCAAACCCACCTTCTCCCTCTCCTCTCCACGTCCAAAAGTATTGGATCTTGGTTGGTGCGATCCAGATCCAGAAGAAAGGTCAACTGAAATGCTAGAAAGGCTGTGCACTGTTGCATAGGAAACAACTGCTGAATCTTTTCGAAAAGAGTTTGGAAAATTCCTCCAGATCAGATCCAGATCTGATTTCTGAAGATGCGATAGACAAGAAGAGGATCTCCAGATCCAACCTGAAGTGGATAATCGATAGAGGTCAGGCACTGCGTGGCTTGATCCAGAACCTTTCGGCATGCTTACAGGATCATTCAAACCGGGATATAAGGATTACCCTTCAAGGAAATTAAATCTGATTTAATTATATAATTTTATTTTAATTTTTAAATAATAATAATCAGAATTGAAATATCTTAGATTTGATCTAGATCCAAAGAAAATTTTTTTTTGAAAAATATATCTCGGTTGATCTGATCAAATCTGAAACGGAACCTGGTCTGAAAGAATGTAGGATTCCCTATCAATCGAGAAGAATCGATTGTGGTGAATAGTGCTAGATTGTGAGAAGTGTTAGAAATATGTGCTCCTAGAAAGCCAGAAATTGGCTGACACTGTAATACACTTCTAGGCAAAAATTGAATAATTTTGACTATAATTAATGAAATGGGTTATTTTCTATCACACAATGTGTAGTTTAAGTGTCTGTGATACAATCCTTTGAGTTAGAATGGTAATCGATAATCATATTTTCAAGAGTTGAAAATTTAAAGCATTGAAAATATTATTAACTCATAGAACAGTCCCGAACCATAGGAATCATCACGAGGATGTGGATGAATCCGAGAAGGTTGGTGTAATCGATGCGCTTCTTCTTTAGTAGATGAGTCTTTGAGTCTACTGGTTGGAGACATCGAGCGAGAGTACAGGTACTTTCGTTAGAGAACGAGGGCACTGAGCGTGACCACCGTCGAGAGAGTCATTAGGACTACCTCTGTCAATGACTGGACTCGATGCTGCAGTAGTGGTGTCTGGGTTCTTTGACCCTGAAGATGCAATCGCAGTTCACCTTGAGGGTGTTATAGTTTGACTACACCAAATTACTCGGTCTCCCTAGCCATATGGAGACCCTGAGTGGTATGTTTGGCTGTGACATGTTCATTGTAAGGAACTGGAATTGCATCACAGAATGGGAATCTTATCTACCGGTGGTAAGAGAGAGTAAGCCCCTATGATGACATGGGAAAATCAAGTCCTGAAGCCCATGGCCATGGCAGAGTGAAAATAATAAGAGAAGGAGTTTCTATTTAGATTTTTCACATTGGACTCGAATCGATATGATTACATCATATGACAGAGAACTAGGGTTGACGAGTTCCTACCTTAACCCTAATCTGATCAGGGCGCTCAAGAATAGATAAGAACTGAATCACACAGGGTAGCTGACCAAGAGTCGCATTCAGCTCGATGGGTTTGCCACCTATATACTGCTAGGTGTCACTGGTGGGGATTCCTGGGAGCAATTAGAAATGAATTTAGATGATTCGATCATTCTGCTGTTCAGATCAGAAGAGTTCTGATCCATCGAAAGGAGTTTCGATGATGTCTTGATATGAGAATCATCACACGCTTCCCATTCACCATATCCCAGAAACTTGAACCTAACTGGGTCACACAAAACAAGGGTTTGAGTCTGTTGAATCATCAATTGAACTGATCATAGTTTCAATGTGATCTGAATGAGTATTCAATTAGGTTCAAACGGAAATCGTGCTAGCACTCGATTGAACCTAACGTTCTTCTTTACTATCACAAATAAGTTTCCTGACTAGCCAAAGGAGTTATGTTGGTGCTCAATCAGAGGTCTTCATTATGGTCTGACTGAGGGTTGGTCCAAGTCAGAATGGTTGTCTTATTTGTAAGACATTACCCTGCCAATTTTGGTCACCTGCCATTATCTTGTTCTTGTGACTTTGGTCAAAAGTCTACCTTTGACTGGTCCAAAACGTTGACCATTCAAGCCTTTGACTTTTGACACATGTCATGCACCTATTGGGAGAGCTGGTGGGGGCTTTGTCCGCCTGCCAGAACCTGGCAAGGATAGACAGGGCGCACGCCAAGAGGTGGCGTGAGCCGCAAAGTAGGAAGGCGCCTAGGAGTCCCTTGTTGGAGCAAGGACTCCACCTCCCTTTGGATTCAAATTAGAGTTTCTTACTAAGAACCGTTTGACTGGTCTTAGGCGCCCTCTAAGGAGGAATCCAAGGGGTCTCTTTTTCAACCAATCAGAATTTTAGGATCTGAATTTCAACAAAGGTTGTGAATTGGTTGAGAGGAAAGAGGAGTTGATCAAAAGAGGTCTAATAATAAGACCCTGCCCCAAACCCTAAATTCCAGAGTGAAGTCTAAGTCTTATTGAAAGAGATTTCCCACGTCCAAAGGCTGCCTCTCCCCTCCTTCTCCAACGCCATACTCTCTCTCCACCCTTGCTCTCCACGCCAAAAGTTGTTTTGGACTTAGTTTGGTGCGATTTCAGATCAAGGAAAGGCGATCAAAAGCAAGAAGGCTGCGCTGCTGCAAAAGGAACGACTGCAGATCTTCAAAAAGAGTTTGAAGATCCTCCAAAAAATCAGATCCGATCTGATTTTTAGAAGGTGTGATAGAGAGAGAAGAGGTTCTCCAGATCCACCCCGAGTGGATACCGTAGAGCCAGGCGCTTGCGTGGCTAAGATCCAGAACCTTCCGCTGCAAATCAGGATCATCTACAGGGTAATAGGATTACCCAAATCAGGTAAAATTGAATTTGATTTAATTTATCTTCTTTTATTTTATTTATTAAAATAATAAGAATCAGATCTGAAAATATCAAGATCTGATTAAGGTCAAGAGAAATTTTTGAAATATATCTCTTGATCTAATCAGATCTGGACGAACATGGACCGGGAAATCAGGGATTTCCCTTCAACTGGTATCGAGACGTGCATTCATGGTTAAAATTAGGTTTAGATCTGTATTTGTAAATTTATATTTAAATTAAAATAATGTGAATTTTAGATGTGTCACACTGAGAGTGATCAGTACTGGAATCAAGAAAAATTAAAATAAATGTATTGGATCTAAGAACATGAGATAATGCGATGACTAGTTCTAGATAGAATAGGTTCTAAATAGAATAGTTTTGCATGTCTTTGATTTAATATGAATTAAATCATATTTTAGATCTTCTGTATTTACCTGTTTTCTGATATTAATAAGTGTTATTATAAACATCTGATAAACAGCAAAATAAAAATTATTTAATTTAAATATCATATAGAGATATGATAGTTCAATGACTAGACTAGTAGAATAGTTCTACATAGATTGTGCTAGATTAGAATTGACTTGATTAGAGTCAATTTAAAATCCTAATTTTACAGAGTATTAAATGATAATTAGAATCTGAAAAACATCATGATTTATGATACATGAGATGCTATACAAAAATATGCCTTGGTTAGGATCTAAATTTGTATATGAGAAATTGATAATAGATCTATAACTGTTTTTAGATTTACTATGTTCCTGATAAGGCGTTCCTCTTGGCCGTACCGGTCATAAGAACGAAGAAGGGTTTTAAAGGCCCTCTCTTCCCAATTCGATGGGTGTTCTTATGACGTTGTAGGGTGCTGCTGTTCTCCTTAATCAGAAACCCAAAACTTACTTTTCGCAAAACGCCTAATCCTGAACCCTAGGATTTAGTGTGGCAATATTTTGTTGTATGAACCCAACTTAATTAAGAATTAAAGTTTAATGGAATAATTAATTAGGTCTAAAATATGGAATTTCAGATTCTAAGACATATTCATAATACTGGTTCGGGCTTGGGAGCCTCAATTAGGTCTAAAGCAGGTTGATCGAATACCGAATCAGGAAGTTGGTTTAGATGGGATCAACAATGCTTAGAATTGACCAGCCTAATAGAGGATTAATAGCTCTGGGTCCAGATCGAGTCTACGATCAAGCAATGAACCTAATTAGGCTCAGAGTTTAGAGTCTGATTTGTAGGCTAACTCACAATTGGTTCTGACTCACATTGGTGTCTAAGGTTAAGTTTGCACACGACGACCGACTGGTTTTTTAATTGGAAGCTACTCCGACCTGAATGCGTTTCTTATGCGAGTGTAAACCCGGCATATCCTTCCACGGTCTCACTTCCTGCCAATAATCTGTTTGACACAGTTTGATCTAAAGGTGGTCATAATCCGAGCATGACCCATGCCACTAAGGTTTAGTCATAATGTATTATGACTAGCCAAGTCTGTTAATGAGACCCTGAAAATCAAATTCTCCCTAATGAAAAGAATTAAGTCCGAGGTCTTCCACCAGTTGTAGAACCGTGCGGCCCTTCCCGGGGTTGATTGGTTCTCTGCTGGATAAGTGGCTCAGTCTACCGGTGGAAGATGCAACCAGTCTATTAGGCATTGATGCTACTGGGCTGGAGATGAGTGGCTCAATATTCCGATACGTGAAGAGACCCATCAGGAACCAGTCTACAATGGTGGGCTGACTTAACTAGGAGGGATCAATATTCCGATATGGTGAGATTCTGAATAGAGACCGAAGTTTGGGTGCATCCATGATTAGAAGGAATCCTTGAAGAAAGAGTTGATTCACTCATGTGGGCTACCCAGTCACCAAATAACTGTTAGGGTGATGGTGAGAGTCAGTTGGTGAGAACCGCACCACCGACAACTAGAAAATCATCATCCGGAGATTTTCGCATCTCTTAAGAGGAGCGTAGGGATCCGAGAAAATAGTGGAGCTAATTTGTCTTAGAAATATAAATCCCTAACAAGATGTCAAAGTCAAAATTATCGTATCGTCACTAGAATGCTTTGACTCTCTACGAAAAATATCTGCGTCCAACCCACTGGCCTACGTAATCCTAATGACACACATAACTGCTGGACCCAATATATGAAGAATTGGCTCAGGAACCTACAAAATTGTTTTTGTGTCAGAGAAGTTAACACATGTTTTGGACAGGACCCTCAACCTTACCCAGCTCGTCCATTAGCATCTGAACAGCAGAGCGGTCCTGGAAAAATGGAGTTGACGAAGACAATAAGGCAAGATACTAATGTTGGGCTCGATGTCTGATGAGCTCCAGCGCAACAATGCAGAATAATTCGGACTGCTCGCCAAATGTTGGCTCACCTGCAGGAGATGTTTGGTGAACAGAGTCGCGCCAGCCAATATCAAGTCACGAAACGACTTTTTAAGGCTAAGATGCGTGATGGGCAGTCAGTCCAAGATCACTGTCTGACAATGATCAAGGACATGGAAGAGCTTGAGAAGCTCGGTGTGAAGTTGGACTTGGATCTGCAGAATGATATTATTCTGCAATCCTTGACTGATGCATATGGGCAATTCATCATGAATTACCACATGCATAAACTTCAAAATTCCTTGGCCGAGTTGATGAATATGCTGGTTACCGCTGAGCTTTCTATGAAAGGTTCTAAAGGCTCAGTTCTTGCTATGGAATGGACTTCTTCCAAAAGAAAGTCTTATGGAAAGAAAAAGAAGTCTGTGAAAAAGCAAAAGGTGGAAGGATCAAAGAAGAAGAAGGCAGAACCGAAGAAGAAGGTCGATGGCAAAAGAAAGTGTTTCCATTGCAACAGCGACGGCCATTGGAAGCGGAACTGCCCTACTTACCTGGCCACCCTAAAGAACAAGAAGGAAGGTCCTTCTGGAGGTATGCTCATTATTCGAGCAAAACGTGAATGCCAAACGACCTAGGGATAGTCCAAACGACAGATATCTATGGCACCTGAGATTAGGTCATATAGCAGAAGATAGGATTAACAAATTGGAGAAAAATGGGCTATTGAGTCCATTGACTTTTGAGTCATATCCAACTTGTGAATCTTGTCTTCAAGGCAAAATGACTAAACTCCCTTTTGTTGGACATGGGGAGAGTGCCACAGATCTCCTTGCCCTAGTACATACTGATGTGTGCGGCCCATTTGATGTGCCGGCTAGAGGCAATTTTGTCTACTTCATTACCTTTACCGATGATCTGTCTAGGTATGGGTATGTGTATCTTATGAGACACAAGTCTGAAGCTTTTGAAAAGTTCAAAGAATTCAGACATGAAGTAGAAAAATAAACTGGAAAACCCATTAAGGTTCTTCGATCAGATCGAGGAGGTGAATACCTTAGCCGGGAATTCCTAGACTATCTTAAGGAAAATGGCATAGTCTCTCAATGGACTCCACCAGGAACACCTCAACTCAACGGGGTTTCAGAATGGAGAAATCGGACTCTATTGGATATGGTTCGATCCATGATGAGCTTCACAGACCTCCCAGATTTTCTTTGGGGACATTCATTATTAACTTCAATCTATTTACTGAATAGGGTTCCCTCTAAAACCGTTCCTACCACACCGTATGAGATATGGCACGGTAAGAAACCAAGTCTGAGTCATCTCAGAATTTGGGGTTGTCCGGCTTATGTCAAAAGACAACAAGCGGACAAGTTAGAGTTTAGGTCCTTTAGAGCTCGATTCATAGGATATCCTAAAGAGTCATTAGGATACTATTTCTACATTCCAGAAGACCACAATGTGATTGTGAGTCGACATGCCATATTTCTTGAAAAATAGTTTATTCAAGATAGTGGCATTGGAAAGCAGATTAAGCTTGATGAGAAAGTCTCACAAGCAGAAAGAGCTAAGGACCAAGTGGAACCAAATCAGGTTGAGCCAATAAGAACACTACCTCCTCCACCTCGTAGATCGGAAAGAGTTTTCCGTCCCCCTGAAAGATACTTAGGTATTATTTCAGAGGACGTAGAGGAAATGTTCCTCATAGGTAATGGTGCTCATGGTGATGATCCCAAAACCTACAATGAGGCGATATCAGATATCGACTCCGAGAAATGGCTTGAGGCAATGAAGTCAGAGATCGACTCGATGCACTCAAACCAAGTCTGGACCTTGGTAGATCCACCAGAAGGTATAGTACCTATTGGGTGTAAATGGATCTTCAAGAGAAAGATTGGTGCAGATGGGAAATGTGGAGACATTCAAGGCTAGACTGGTGGCAAAAGGTTATAGTCAACGTGAAGGCATTGACTATCAGGATACCTTTTCCCCAGTAGCTATGCTAAAATCCATCCGCACATTGCTTGCTGTTGCAGCCTATTTCGATTATGAAATATGGCAAATGGACGTGAAAACGGCATTCCTAAATGGATATCTTGAGGAAGATATCTATATGGAACAGCCGCTAGGTTTCACATCCAGTGATACTGATCACAAGGTTTGCAAGCTGCAAAGGTCCATATATGGACTTAAGCAAGCATCTCGGAGCTGGAACACTCGTTTCAATGATGTGATCAAAAAGTTTGGTTTCATCAAAAAACGAAGAGGAACCATGTGTTTTCAAAAGGGTCAGTGGGAGCGCTGTTGTCTTCCTCGTATTGTACGTGGATGACATCCTCCTTATTGGGAATGATATTCCCATGTTGACATCAGTCAAGATGTGGTTGTCCAAGGAATTCTCCATGAAAGACCTAGGTGAAGCATCCTTTATTCTAGGAATTAAGGTCTATAGGGATAGACCGAATAGGATGCTAGGACTTTCACAGAAGATGTACATAGAGGAAAGTACTAAAGAGGTTTAGTATGGAAAACTCTAAGAGGGGATTAATACCCTTCAGACATGGTATTCATCTTTCCAAGAAGATGTGCCCCAGCACACCTGAGGAAATAGAACGCATGAGCAAGATCCCTTATGCTTCTGCAATAGGGAGCCTCATGTATGCCATGCTATGTACACGACCTGATATAGCCCATGCTGTGAGTGTCACAAGCAGATATCAGTCAAATCCAGGTGAAGAACACTGGACTTCTGTGAAATGTATCCTTAAGTACTTGAGAAGAACTAAGGATATGATGTTGGTCTTTGGTAATGGAGAACTCCTGGTCCAGGGATACACAGACTCGGACTTCATGTCCGATATAGATGATCGAAAGTCGACATCTGGCAGACTGTTTGTGCTGGAAGAGTTCCTAGCAAACGGTGATACCATCTCATCCGCGATTACCTTGAGAAAGGTTACGTTGAGGTCAAGAGAGTCAACTCCGCAGATAATGTGGCAGACCCACTTACAAAGCCGTTGGGCCAGCAGAAGATCGAAGCCCACCTTGAGAAGATGGGACTTAGACTTGTAGCCAATTGGCTTTAGGACAAGTGGGAGATTGTTAGATATATGTGCCCTAGAAGCCAGAATTGGCTGACACTTGTAATACACTTCTAGGGGCAAAATTATAATTTTGACTATAATCAATAAAATGGGTTATTTTCTATCACATATGTGTATTTAGTGTCTGTGATACATCCTTTGAGTTAATGGTAATGATAATTCATATTTTCAAGAGTTGAAAATTTAAGACATGAATAATCATTATTAACTCATAAAATGCTCCCGACCATAGGATCATCACGAGGATGGTGATTGATCCGGAAGGTTGGTGTACAATCGCTTCTCTTTAGTAGATGAGTCTTGAGTCTATGGTGTGGAGACACCGGAGCGAGAGTACAGGTACTCGTTAGAGAACGAGGGCACTGAGCGTGACCACCTCGAGTAGTCATTAGGGAAGTCTACCTTCTCGTCAATGACTGACTCGATGCTGCAGTAGTGTGTCTGGTTCTTTGACCTGAGGTGCATCGGCAGTTCACCTTGAGGGTGTTATAGTTTGACTACACCATTACTCGGTCTCCTAGCCATATGGAACCCTGAGGTGTATGTTGGCTATAGCATGTTCATTGTAGGAACTGGATTGCATCAAGATGGAATCTATCTACCTCGGTGGTAGAGGAGCAGCCCTATGATGATCATGAGAATCAAGTCCAGAAGCCCATGGCCATGGCAGAGTGAAATAATAGAAAGAGTTTCTATTTAGATTTTCACATCGGACTTGAATCGAATGATTACATCATATGACAGAAGACTAGGGTTTGACGAGTTCACCTTAACCCTAATCTGATCGGGGCTCAAGATAGAAGAACTTAATCACACAGGTAGCTGCACCAAGAGGTTCGCATTCAGCTCTGATGGGTTGCCACCATATACTGCTAGGTGTCACTGGTGGATTTTGGGAGCAATTAGAATGATTTAGATGATCGATCATTCTAGCTGTTCGAATCAGAAGAGTTCTGATCCATCGAAAGGAGTTTCGATGATGTCGATGATAGAGATCATGACATATCCCATTACCATACAGAACTGAACCTAACTGGGTCACACAAACAAGGGTTTGAATCTGGTGATCATCAATTGAACTGATCCTAGTTCAATTGATCTGAATGAGATTCAATTAGGTTCAAGGAAATCGTGCTAGCACTCGATTGAACCTAACGTTCTTCTTTTACTATCATAAATAAGTTGTCCTGACTGAGCCAAAGGAGTTTGTGCTCAATCAGAGGCCTTCATATGGTCTGACTGGAGGTTGTCCAAGTCAGAAAAGGTTGTCTTATTTTGTAAGACATTACCTGCCATTTTTGGTCACCTGCCATTTCTTGTTCTTTGACTTTGGTCAAAAGTCTGACCTTTGACTGGTCAAATGTTGACCATTGACACTTTGACTTTTGTCCACATGTCATGCACCTATTGGAGAGCTGGTGGGGGCTTGTCCCCCTGCCAGAACTGGCAAGGAGGAGGGCGCACGCCACCCTTGGCGTGTGCCCAAGTTGGAGGCGCCTAGGAGTCCCTTGTTGGACAAGGACTCCATCTCCTTTTTGGATTCCAATTAGAGTTCTCCTAAGAACCAACTTTGACTGGTCTTAGGCGCCCTCTAAGGAGGAATCCAGGGGACTCTATTTCCACCAATCAGATTTAGATCTGATTTCACAAAGGGTTGTGATTGGTTGGGAAGAAGAGGAGTTGGATCACAAGAGTCTATAAATAAGACCCTGCGCCCAACCCTAATTCAAGTGAAGTCTAAGTCTTATTGAAAGAGATTTCCCACGCCCCAAGGCTGCCTCTCCCCTCCTTCTCCATGCCATACTCTCTTCTCCCCTTGCTCTCCACGTCCAAAAGTGTTTTGGACTTAGTTTGGTGCGATTCAGATCAAGGAAAGGCGATCAAAAGCAAGAAGGCTGCGCTGCTGCAAAAGGACGACTGCAGATCTTCAAAAGAGTTTTGAAGATCCTCCAGATCAGATCCAGATCTGATTTTTGGAGGTGTGATAGAGAACAAGAGGTTCTCCAGATCCAACCCGAGTGGATACCGGTAGAGGCCAGGCGCTTGCGTGGCTAAGATCCAGAACCTTCCGCTGCAATCAGGATCATCTACAGGGTAATAGGATTACCCAAATCAGGTAAATTGAATTTGATTTAATTTATCTTATTTTATTTTATTTATTAAAATAATAAGAATCAGATCTGAAACATATCAAGATCTGATTAAGGTCAAGAGAAAATTTTTGAAATATATCTCTTGATCTAATCAGATCTGGACGAACCTGGACCGGGAAATCAGGATTTCCCTTCAACGAAAGAACCTTTCAAAATTTTGAAAAATATTTTTGAAGTACCGAATCCCAACCCTCAGCCCAAAAACATAATTAAGAATTAAGTATGATAAATTTGGATCTAGAATTATGAATTAAAGATCCTAAGTCATTGATCATAAAATTTGGCTTATTGGGTTAGATGAATTAGGTCTATTAATTGGATTAGACCTAAGGTGTTGCCCAAGGATGGCTATCCAAAAGGAAGGGTGAATTGGATATTTAAAAATTTAAACTCTAATTATGCTGAATTTTGAAGTTGTGTGCTTGGTGAAAAAATGTGATAAACAAGTATGGAATGAAAGCAATATAAATAACACAATGACCAACACAAACACCAAGCATTTATAGTGGTTCGACGCCAAACTCAGTACCTACGTCCACTCCTCAAGTAAACCACTTTAGAATTCAACTATAATCACTTAATTGATTATAGTTCGATTGTTTTTCTTGGGCATACAATCTAACCTAGTTGGTTTTGACCTAGGCTCGCCAACTATAATCTTTGCAATGATTATTTTTTCGGGCTAACAATCAATCACGATTAGTTTTAACCTAGGCTCATCAATCAAATCTTTATAATGTCCAACTCTAGGCTTGGACCAACCCCAAGTTTCTCACTCCAAGAAACTTGTAAACAAGTAAGATACAATGATTAAAGAAGTTTAGAAAGAAAAATTCAATGAAGCTCAAAGAAGAAGTTTGTAAATAGAAGGCTTGATTGCTCTTGCTCTTCTTCTTGAATGCTTGAGAGAAGTTAGTGAAGCTCTTTAATGATTTTCTTTGACTTCTCTCACTTTGAAGATTATTGGAAGAACAATATGATGTCAAGAAAATAATTCCTTCACTTTTCTTAATGGCTCTCAATGAATGAACCTGGTGTTGGCTTGAAGACTCTTGAATGTTTATTCCAAAAGTTCTTCTTGAAGTTTTTAAATATTTCTTATATATTTCAAAGCTTTTCCACCACTTAAAAGCGCCTGAGGAGGCCCCATTCAATGTCCTAGCCATTGGGCACAAAAATCTAGCCATTGAAAAAAAGTTGGGACTCAAAAGTGTAGTTCTAGAAAAAACTAGCCGTTACAGTGACTTAGTCGACTAAGTTAACATTACATTATTTTAGTCGACTAACCTTTTTGACTTAGTCGACTAAGTCCCCTGGATCCTCAACTTCAGCCCTTTCTGTGCTTTCTATCTTCTGTAGTCTTCTGAGACATAGTTGACTAATTTCTTAAACTTAATCAACTAAGTCCCTTAAATCCTGAATTTTCATTTTTCTATGCTTTCTGCTTTTGCTATTCTCTGATACATAGTCGACTAACTCCTTTGGATCCTGAATTCTCATTTTTGGTGCTTTCTGTATTTTGCTATCTTTTGATACTTAGTCGACTAACTCTCAAAACTTAGTCAACTAAGTCTCATGAGTTCTAAATTCTCATTTTTTATGTTTTCTATATTTTGCTATCTTTTGATACTTAGTCGACTAACTCTTGGCTTAGTCAACTAAGATGCGTGCCAAGTTTGTCATTTGATTTTTGATAGCCTTGCTTTTTTAATTTCTTTTATAGGCTAGACTTGCTTTTTAAACTTGATTTATCTCTCATTAACCATTCTTTTTGGGATGTATCAAATCTTAATTTTCTTCAAGAATCTCTTGATTGATGATACTCCATTTGATTGATGAAAGTCACTTAAAACATTGTAAATCCTTGGAATTTAAACTACACATCCTCAAAGACAATAATAGTAACTTAATAAATTTTACTCAAATGCTTTTGTTATCATCAAAATCAGTTCAAGAGTTAACAATCTTCCTCTTTTTGATGATGACAAAATCCTTTGAGTATACTTTTCTTTTAAGTTTCAACATAACTTTTATGCAATCACTTTATATGCAATATATTCATTTATGTCATATTGAATTTCATATGCTTCCCCTGAATATGATCACTATGTTCAAATTAAATTTTAATTTTTGTATTTACTTCCCCTTAATGTGTGCCAATTGATTTTTGAGGTTTCAAAATACATCTTTCCATATTTGAATCAATTAAATGCTTCAAATTAGTTATTATATATTTAATTTTTAGATTATATTCACACATTATTATTGTTCTCTCCCTTTTTTTTATTATCAGAAAGCTAAATATTTACATTACACATCAAGAACATTAAGATCACTAGACATTATACATTATACACAAGAGATAATCCATTACATATTGTACATGCAAATGAGGAAAATAGGAACTTTACTCATATATATATCAAAAAGTTTGATCATAAACATAGGGCCAAATGGGCATACATCAAAAGATCAAAAGAAGCTTAAACCATTATAGATATCACATCAAATATAAAATAGGTTTTAAGCTCAAAGGTATGCAACTATAGATGGCCTAACCTAAGGTAGGATCAGAATGAGTCGAGGAGGATGGTTCCACAGCCACTTAAGGATGCTGCCTGGCATGTGCACGCTCTACAGTATACTCTACCAAAGTAGAAAGTCAATCAAACATCTCATAAACCACTTGGTGCACAATATCGATAATTTGATCTTCCTCAAGATGGACGGAATGTACAGGCTGAACAAATGGACCTGCAGATTTCAACACGGGCTTAGACATTGGCATGGGCTCCTCTTCATCATCAACTTTGGTCCACTGCCCATTCATCTTTTTAAAACCCATCCTCTTCAAGGAGTTTTCATCATACGTGTCAAAGTACTTCATATCCTTGAATGATTCACCCTTCATGTCTACACGAACTTCCTAAATATGATAGTAAGAAATTTTTCATAGGGTAGAGTTGGTTTTGCTCTCATCCTTACTTTTGCATTATCTTCATCATCAGGGCAGAAAAATTAAATTTTTCTTTCTTCAAAATGTGATATAAGATCCCCACATTATTCCTTGTCACATAATCAAAATGGCCAATCCAGGGGATAAAAATCTTACAGACCATGTGGTGTAAAAGATGATGCTCGGTACCTAAATGCTTAGCCAAAATCTCTTCAAAGTCTAAAGCATCATCTATGTTAAATAACAGACGAAGTCCTTCTTGCCGATCATCAAACCTCTTAATCTCTTCCACTAGAGTCTGCAATAATTACCCTAAGTTTTCCACTGTCAAATGTATCTTCACCCCTTTAACTTCAGTTTCTAGTGATTGTGAACTTATCTTTGCATTTCCATAAATCTCTATCATTAGATTTGGATAAGTCGGCAATTTCAATGAACACAAGTACTCCCACCTTTGGAATTTGATGCACTCCCTAATCTCAAACCCTTATTTCTCTAGAAATACAAAATCAATATTCCATTCAATGGTCATGGCCCTTTAGGAAAATGGTATTACCTTTGATGGGGATGGCGTGACCTGAGATGGGGGTTGAACAGGAGTAGAGAACATTGTGGAGCAATGGGGTGGTGAGAATGGCAGAGTACCAGCAGTATGAGTGATCGAAGGAGGAGGTGAGGAAGGTGGAGACACGACTGGGGGAATAGGAGTTAAACCAGATTGATGTTGCTCAGTGGCATCCTAATGGTTCTTAATCTTCCACTCGTATGTCCGTTGTTCAAGAGGCATGATCTTAGGATGAGGGTAAAGTTTCTTCTTCCTTGGTGCCATGGATCCAAATCCGAGTTCTTAGGATTTTCAAGGCTTTGATTTGAGATTTTTTAGAGAGAAAATGGATGCCCTAGGGTTTTAAGGTGGGATGGCTAAGAAGAGTGAATAGGAAAATACATAAGGTCTCATGAATATTCTATTTTATAAACAAGATTTCCGACACTTAGTCGACTAAGAATAAGTTCTTAGTTAACTATGTCTTAGTCAACTAAGATTTTAGACTTAGTCAGCTCAGATTGGCACAGAGCTGAATGGTTAAAGTTTTAGTCTAGAAGGTTTTTTAATGATACATGCCATTTCTAATGGAATTAATGCAAAGATGATTTCGGAGAAATTTATCATATTACAACAATCAATTTAACATACAATCATATTCAATAATTTTAACAAAATGGATCAAATAGCCCTAACTGCTTTCTTATGACACAAAATCTTTCTCCATTTAAGGGTTTAGTAAAAATATCTGCAATTTGATTTTTAGTTGGTACAAACTCAAGAGTTATGTCATTATTTTGTACATGGTCTCTAATGAAGTGAGGTTTAACCTCTATATATTTTGTTCTTGAGTGTAATATTGGATTCTTTGTTAAATTTATAGCACTAGTATTATTATATTGAATAGAAATATTATCATAAGTCATACCATAGTCCTCTAGTTATTGTTTGATTCATAATAGTGGAGCACAACAACTCCCGATAGCAATGTATTCGGCTTTCACCGTAGACAAGGCTACTGAGTTTTATTTTTTACTAAATCATGAAATCAAATTTACTCCTAAAAATTGATATATTTCACTTGTACTCTTCCAATCTAAGCAACATCCGGCAAAATCTGAATCACTATATCTAATTAAATCTAGTGAGGATTGTTTTGAGTACCAAAAGCCTACATCTTGAGTGTTTATCACATACTTAAAGATTCTTTTAACTATAGCTACATGTGACTCTTTGGGGTTTGATTGATACCGTACACACATACATACACTAAACATTATATCAGGCCTACTTGTAGTTAAATAGATTAAAGATCCAATCATATCTTGATATAGTTTGGGATCTACTACTTTTTCTTTCAGATCTAGGTCAAGCCTACAACTTATGCCCATAGGGGTGCCACTACCTCTAACATTCTTCATCCCAAATTTTTTTAGCATTTTCTTTATGTATTTGCTTTGGTTGATAAAGATCCCCTCATGTGATTGCTTGATTTGAAGTCTAAGAAAGAAATTGAGTCCCCCCATCATGCTCATCTCAAACTCTCCCTGCATAAGACTAACAAATTCTCTACACAAATCTTCATTAGTAGCTCCAAACACAATATCATTAACATATAATTATATAATCCATAAATTATTTATTTTTTTAATAAATATTATTTTATCTATATATATTTTTTAAAATTATTATTTTAAAAAAATTTGCTCAACCTATCATACCAAGCCCTAGGGGCTCGCTTTAATCCATAGAGTGCTTTCTTAAGCCTACAAATATTATTTGGCAATTCTCAATTTTTAAAATATGGAGGTTGTTTTATATAAACTTTTTTCTTAATTAATCCATTCAAGAATGCACTTTTTATATCCATTTGAAAAAGTTTGAAATTCATATAGCAAGCAAATGACAAGAGCAATCTAATAGCTTCAAGTCTAGCTATAGGCACAAAGGATTCATCAAAATCGATTCCTTCCACTTGATTGTATCCTTGTACAACCAGTCTAGCCTTATTTCTAATTACATTATTCTTTTCATCAAGTTTATTTCTAAAGATCCATTTAGTTCCAATCATAAGAAAGTTTTTAGGTCTTTCAACTAATTCCCAAATTTTATTTCTTTTAAATTAGTTTAACTCTTCTTACATTGCTAATATCCAATTCAAGTCTTTTTCAGCTTTAATTATATTCTTAGGTTCTAAGTGTGATACAAATGCAATATAATTCATAGCTTTTCTAAGGGATGGTCTAGTTTTAACTCTATGATATGGATCACCAATAATTAATTCTTTGGGATGATTGTGATCATACCTCTATTTCTTTGGTAAATTAGATGTACCTTGCTCTTTTTCAGATTGTTGCTCTCTTTCTTCTACATCTTGCTTTTCTCCTTCTTGTTCTTGTGAAGGTGTATCTTCAAGTGTCATATTCTTTGTTGAAAAATATGTTCCAAAGTCAATCATCAGCTTGTTGATGGTTGAGCTATATTATGATTATAATTAATTTATTAATTAATAAAATATATTTTTAATATTTTTCATCATAAGTTTTTCATCTTCTAACAAACTCCATTATTGTGATGAAGTTCTTTGGACTATTTAGGTTTGATAAAGCGAGGATTTATCAATTAGTCCTTAAAGCTATTCATGATTAAATGATAGATTGTTATTTAGAATGATAGCATCTATCGAGCATGGTCACTATATGCCATATAGGTTGGTTATCCTCTTAACTAAGAAGTGTAAAGATACTGGTATGGCATATAGGTGAGATGTAGGGGTACATCATCACTGAACATGACCAACTTCAAAGCATTCTGCTATCGAGAATATTTCTGATGGAATATAGATATAAGTGTCCCTTAAATCTGAGATCACTTCAGTAGCTTGCAAGCAACTCACTATGCTTTGGTACTGGACTAACTAAATTTTTAATTTAGTAATGGAAGACTTTTGGGCATAGCCAAGTACTTGCAAAGTTGGTGTGTGATCAAGATGAAATTGACCACTCCAAGAGTTGGAAAAGAATGTATCACTATATTTTAATATAGCAAAACCTTGGCCAGGATAATCCATAAGATGGATTTGGTATTTTGAAATACAATGTGTATAGCCTGATCAAAGTTGATAGTTGAACTCTAAGGTGTCCTACAAGAATTTTAGTTAAGGGGATGAATTATATGAAAACTATATCCATATGGGTTCTAAGGATGTTGTTCTATACATTTGACCTATTCGACCATCAGGTACCATTGCTAGATGGTCACTTTGACAGGTATAGAAATTTATTCTTATGCTACTGGCTTAAATTTAGACCTATAGGGTCACACATATTAGAGTTCATAATTCAATTGGATGGTTGATCAATGATTAAGAATCATTCTAGAGTTGAATGATCAATACGATTGGTGTTTAACCTAGTGCAAGTATTGTAGGAGGATTGATTAGTAATTAGATTGCTAATTAGGTTAATTTGATTTAGTCAGAGGATTGAGATTAAGTTTAATTAAATATAATTTAATTAGATTTGGTTTGGATTTGATTGGATCAAGTCCAATTGGCTTATTGGATAAGTCAATTGCAAGGAAGAACTAGGCCTAGTTCAACTAGGACTAGTATCAACCCAATTTCTAATTTGATTAGAAATTTAATTTAAATTAAATTAAATTTAATCAAAGTCTTAATTGGACTAAGATCTATTCTAATTGTGTTGAATTAATTTATATTTTATTTAGTTCAAATATCTTATTTGACCAAGTCAAAATAGAAGTTCTAGTGAGACTATGACTTCTAACCTTGCACTACTTGGACTCCCATGCCCTACCCATAACTTATTCCTCTTATTTGTTCATGGAATCCACTTCTCCCAGGCCCTTCATGCATGCCCACTTGCTCTCTTTCTTTCTCATATGGAAAGCTTATTGTGGACCAAGTCAAATAGGTTAGTTGTTTTGAAATAAAACTCTATTAGATAGAGTTTGTCGTAACCAAAACTTCTTCCTTATTTTTGCCACCCACAACCCTGAAATTTATTTGAAATTTTTGTGGCTTTATGAGTGTTTTATTGCACCTCTCTATGGTGGTCCATTGCAAAAACAAAGGCAGGGGTGCCCAAGTGTCGGGCACCCCGAAGCCTTGCCATATTGGTTCTTTTCTAGTCTAAGAATTTGATCCAATAAGGACTCCTCTATAACTTATTATATAGGATGAATTTTGGGCTAATTTTTGGAAATGTTATAGATCATAGAGAGTTATTTTGGGCATGTGAATACCAAGGTGTGAAACCTCTTGGGCATTGGGTTTTCATAGACACCAATTTGGGTGTCTAGATGAGAGAATAGAGAAGAAGAAGAGGGTCTTCTTCTAGTGTTGCTTTGTTCTTCTCTTATCATCCTCTTTTGAGATTTTTTTTTGAGAGTGTCTCAGATTTAAAATCTCTCCTCTTCCTTCTATTATTTGGAGGAGTCCAAATCTAGAATAAGGAAGCGCTGGGTAGATTGTTGAAGAAAGATTAGCATAGTACTAGCATACTGTGCTGATTTTCTGCGTAGAATTTTTGATCGGAGTTCATGGGCTCATGTGGATATCTCTTAGAGGCTAGATATGTGTGTGGCTTGGAGCATTATCCTCAAGTCTGGATCAATAAGTTGGAACATCTAACTTACACAGGTGATATAGATCTGATCTATTTTTACATACCTGCATTAGATGTAGTGTAGATGCATGTTGATATGATCAACATGTTCTTCTTTCTTTATGTTTTTAACTTTTAATTTAATATTATATGATAATCATATAATAAAATCTTAGATCTAGAGATTCACTACTTTTTATAAATAAATTTTGATTTATTTTAGTCTTCTGCTGCCTGATCTTGAAAATGTTTCAAGATTAATTCCTAAAATCCTAGATTTGGTTCCATCAATTGGTATCAGAGCCTAGATTGATTAGTACATGATTATATGTGCATGTTTAGATTATTTCTTAGATTAGATCTAATTTATAATCTTATTATTAAATCTAAAATTAAAAATCATGATCACACAAATTGATTATAAGATTGTTCTGTTGTAAGGTTTACCCCTTACAGTGGAGAGGTTGTCCTAGTTCGTGTAGATCTATTTTTTATCATAAATTTTTTAGATATGATCTGATCTTATTTATATTTTATTAGATTTAAAATAATTTTAGATCTAAAAATAAAAGTTTTTATATTACATGAATTGATTATAAGGTTGTCCTACTGTCAGGTTTATCCTTTACAGTGGAGAGATTATCCTAGTACGTGCTAATTTAAAATATTGATTATAAAATTTTAAATTAAATCTAAGAGATTTTATGATCTGATTAAAAATATTTTAATCTAATTTTAAACATCATAAATATATTATATTTGATCTAAGATAATTTATGATTGATTGAAATTGAAATTATTTTAATTACATGAACCTATTTAGATTAGATCTAAAGTAGTTTCATGCTTATCTTACTTACATATTGAATATGAATCAAACATGCAACTTGATTGGTAGAACTATATTGTAAAATTATTTATAAATATAAAAATTATTTTTAAAAAGTCAAACCCTAATCCTAAGTCCAAAACATAATTAAGAATTAAGAAGTTGTTTGATTAGGATCTAGAATTATGAATTGAAGATCTTAAGACACAAATCATAACACATTGGGTTAAATCAGTTAGTGGAGATTAGGTCCATTAATTGGGTTAGACCTAGGGTTAGATTAAAGAATGAACTTAGTTAGAGAATTAACTAAATCTAATTAATTATTGTCTTAGATTAGGTCAAGAATTCTCTAGATCAATTACAATAGTTGTAGTTGGTCAAGTCCATTTCTTTAACGAGACCCAAGATGGACATGATTTTTGGCTACGCGGTCTAGCATGAACTGTTAGGTTGATCTAATCAAGACTAATTAAATTAGTTGATATCTAAGGTAAACCAGTTCGGTGGTCTTTAATTGGCAGCCTACTTACCTGGCCATTTCTAATGGTGTCTAAGCAAGCTTTGGCAGACCCTCTCACTGATCGAACTTACCTGCCCTATTAGTGAAATTATGTTTTGATCAGATCACTTGACTATTCGAGTTGACCCATGTCAGCTAGGTATATCAGTGTGACTGATTTAGGTTCTCCTAGACCAGCCTATTAATGGTCTCCCTTAAGCTGACTTGGTGAAGCCACTAGAAGGATCATGTCAAGTTGGTTCACCTGACCTTCCCTCTTCTTTAAAATTAAATTCTCTAAAATTATTTAATTTCTAAAATAAAATAGTTATTATGATAACTAAATCATAGCCTTCCATTAAGTGGACGATAATGGATCCATTAGTTAGATAATATTGGAGGCCCAAAGGCCTAGTGCTTATCAGATAATGGAATTATCATTTATTATGTGATTTCTTGGCTGCATCTTTCTAAATGGTGGTTAGGTTAGTCAACCAAAGTGGGCCTAATCATTCATTGGTTTGATCGACCAAGTATGGTCATGTTAATGGTTGGACCTAATCAAACCTTTTTAGTGGAGGCCAAAGCCTACTGATTAGGGACTGGGGCAAAAATTTAATTGTTAGAAATTATTTGAAGAAACAATTGGTTATGAACCTATCCTTAGATGTACGTGGGTTGGCCAACCAAAGTTGGGCTTATGTACAGTCTATGTGGATTCTAGTACCTACTAAGAAATTAGGGTAATTCCTCGAATTAGAGGTAAAGGCTATCAATTCGAATAAAATAGTGGAAGAACCTTTTGATTAAAGTCTAAATCTTTAGATTTAATGAATCAATTACTAATTAGATTTTGATTTTCTTTTATGCAGATATGGCCACTTTTCTATCGCTTCGATCATTGTTGAATAATGATAAGTTGGTGGGATCCTACTTCGATAGCTGGTATTGAAAGTTGAAGATAGTCCTGAAGTATGAACGGATCCAAGACCTGAGGAGCCAGCTACCAATGCACATAGAACAGTCATAGACACTTACTAGAAATGGTTCAGTGATCGAACCATGGTGCGCTGCATTATGCTAGCTGCCATGAGTGATGTGTTCAGTCGTAGATTTGAGATGGCTCAGTCAATAGATATGCTTCAAGTATTAGAGGATTCTTTTGGTGCACCTGATGACATTGAAAGGCACAAGGCTAATTATGCCATCTTCAATGCCAGGATGCAGGATGGTGCCTCTATCACTGATTGTGTACTATACATGATTGAGCTGATAGAGCGATTGAGCAAACTCGACTTTTTCTTGCATAAGTAGCTTGAAAAAGATGCAATACTAAACTCACTGTCCAAGTCCTATCTCCCATTTCTCACTCATTATAGAATGACAAAGCTTAAAGTAGACTATCATGGGTTACTGGAGTTGCTTCAGAACTTTGAGAAGGATCATCAACTCCATAAGGAGTTGGTGAACTTAGTGGGAGGCTCGTCTTCTGGTTCTCGACCCTTTAGGAAAGGAAAGAAGAACAAGAAGAAGAAAGCTAAGAAGGTCCAAGTTTAGGCTGGGATATTTGTGCAAGGCCAGACCAGGAAGATCAAGTTCGATAAGAGTCAAACTGAATGCTTCTTTTGAAAGAAGCGGAGGCACTGGAAGAGAAATTGTCCTCAGTACATTGCCTCTCTAGACCTAAATAGGTAGAGAAAGAAGCAAGCTATTATTTGAAAAGATATTTACATGATAACTCCTTGCAATTTCTCTATTTGTGATATTGCTGATTGGGTATTGGATATCAGTAGCCCTTACCATATTTGCAATTCATTACAGGGGTTGCAGGTGAGTAGGAGATTCGAGCAAGGCAAAAGGTTCCTGAATGTTGGAGATGGAAGATCGGTTCTAGTTCTAGCTTTAAGAATCCCGAAACTTGTATTTGAGTCCCATATCGTTATTATTTATGATTGTCATTTCTATCCTAATTTCTTTTTAAATATTATTTCTGTAGGCCTTCTGGCCAAAAATAATTATAAAATTTTAATAAAGAAATAAATTTATAATATCATTATGAATGGTGTTACTATTTTCTATGAATATTTGAACAATGGTGTGTATATGCTGTCACAACCTATTAACGTAGTCTATTCAACAAGTAAGCATCCTAGATTAGATAGTGTATCAGATATCTATTTATGGCATTGTAGGCTATATCATATAAATAAGAACAAGATAAACAGGTTGACTCAAGAGAGAATCCTCGAAGTCAGTGATTGTGAATCACTTTCAACCTGTGAGTCCTATCTTCTTGATAAAACGATCAAGTCACCTTTTATTAGAAAAGATGAGAGAGCCATTGAGCTCTTAAGTCTAGTACATATTGATATATGTGGACCAATGAGCATAAGTACCAGAAGTGGATATTTCTTCTTCATCACTTTTACAGATGATCTATCCAGATATGGATATGTCTATCTAATGAAACATAAGTTGGATTTATTTAAAATGTTTGAATGATTCCAAAGTGAAGTAGAAAAATAAACTAGGAAGAGTATTAAAACTCTTTGGTTTGATCGAGGAGGGAAATACCTTTTCGGTGAGTTTCTTAATATCTAGAAGAGAATGGGAATCTCTTTCAGTAGACTCCTCCAAGAACACCATAGTATAATGGTGTATTTGAAAGGAAGAATCGGATTCTGTTAGATATGATCTGATCCATAATGGATTTTGCTAGCTTGTCGATATCCTTCTGGGGATATGCACTTGAATCGGCTTGCTATCTATTAAATAGGATTCCAAGTAAGTCTATAGTTAAGACTCCATATAAGATATGGTTAGGATGTAAACCAGCAGTTTAATACCTTAGGGTTTTGGGGTGCCTGACTTATGTCAAATGGTTAGTTACAGATAAACTTGGACCTAGGTCTGAGAAGTGCACATTCATAGGATACCCAAAAGAGATCAAAAGATACTATTTCTACCATGCTGATGCATAAAAGGTGTTCTTCAGTCTTAAGGCAATCTTTTTGGAAAAGGAGTTTCTTGGTGAAGGAATTGTTGTCTCTAAGGTTGAACTTGATCGAGTTCAACAGGTAGAAAAATTGACACCTGTAGCTAAACCTGAGTCAGATTTGATTAGATCAGATCTGAAGCCATGTGTACTTGCACCATTAAGGCGATTTGATAGAGTACCGCATCATCCGGATAGATACTATGATTTCTTGATTTGGGATGGTGATCCCATCGAACTCGATGAGAATGATGAGGATCCGATTACCTCTATGAATGCTATATAGAGATCTGATTTTGAGGAATGGCTTAAGGTCATGAAATCCAAAATGGAGTCCATGAAGGATAACAATGTATGGACATCGGTTGACCCATCCGAAGGGGTTAAACCCATTAGGTGTAAGTGGGTCTTCCAAAGAAAAAAGGGTGCACAGATGGAAAGATGGAGACCTACATAACCCGTCTAGTTGCCAAGAGGTATCGTCAATGTTATGGTATTGACTATGATGAGACGTTCTCCCCTATGACAATGCTCAAATCCATTCACATAATGCTTGCGATAACTGTCCATCTAAATTATAAAATCTGATAGATGGATGTGAAAATAGATTTCTTGAATGGAGAGTTGATCGAAGAGGTGTATATGATACAACCTGAGAGGTTTACATCCATAGATGAGTCCAAGGTATGCAAACTTCAGAGATCTATTTATGGATTGAAGCTGGCATCTTGGAGTTGGAACATGCATTTTGATAAGGTGATCAAAATGTATAGCTTTGTTAAGAATGGAGAAGAGCTCTACGTTTACAAGTGGGCAACTGGTCCAGTAGTGGTATTCCTTATCTTGTACGTAGATGACATTTTCTAAATTGAGAACAACATCCCCACACTATAGAGAATAAAAGTTTGGTTGTCATCTTAGTTCTTCATGAAGAACATGGATGAAGCATCCTACATCCTAGGAATGAAGATCTATAGGGATAGATTTAAAAGGATGCTTGGTTTATCCTAGTCCACGTACATAGATACTATGTAGAAGAGGTTCATCATGAAGAATTCCAAATAGAACTATCTTTCGATAGGCCATGGAATTTCTCTCTCTAAGAAGGATTATTCGACAACTCCTAAAGAGAGAGAGCATATGAGTAGAGTCCCATATGCTTCGACAGTGGGATCTATTATTTACGCCATGATATGTACGAGACCAGATGTGGCATACTCACTAAGAGTAATAAGTAGATACTAGTCTGATCCTAGAGAAAACCCCTCGAAAGTGGTTAAAGCCATCCTTAAATATTTGAGAAATACTAAGGACCAATGGTTGATTTATGGCGAGTCAAATTTGAAACTTATGGGGTTTACAGACACTAGCTTTTAATCTGACCATGATGATAGTAGAAGCATGTTGGAATAAATCTTTACTCTGAATGGTGGAGCTATTTGCTGGAAGAGTTTCAAGCAGCATATGTGGTAGACTCTATTTGTGAAGCAGAGTACATTACAACATCAGATGCCGTGAAGGAAGCTATGTGGCTGAGGAAGATTATCACCGAGCTCAGAGTAGCATCTTTCCTAGATGGTCCAGTCCTGCTCTACTGCAACAGCACTGGTGCCATAGCTCAGGCAAAGGAACCAAAGGCACACCAGCGGATGAAATATATTCTATGTCACTTTCACCTAGTCTAGAAGATCATGGATTGAGGTGACATTGATCTTCAAAAGATTAACAGAAAGGAGAACCTGACTGACCCCTTCAATAAAGCCCTGGCGATAAAGGAGTTCAACAACCACAAGTCAAAGATGGGTATTAGATACTTGTCAAGTGGCTTTAGGACAACTGAAAGTTGTTGGAAAATGTGTTTCAAAGTCAATCATCAGCTTGTTGATGGTTGACCTATATTATAATTATAATTAATTCATTAATTAATAAAATATATTTTTTACATTTTTTATCATATGTTTTTCATCTTCTAACGAACTCCATTGTTGTGATGAAGTCTTTAGGATTATTTAGGTTTGATAAAGAGAGGATTTATCAATTAGTCCTTCAAACTACTCATGACCAAATGATAGGCTATTATTTAGAATGACAGCATCTATCGAGCATAGGTCGTTGTATGCCATATAGGTTGGCTATCCTTTTAACCAAGAAGTTTGGAGACACTGGTATGGCATACATGTGAGATGTATGTCGGATTTGGTGTGCAGAGCAAAAGCATGGATTTCAAAGAAAAATAATGAAATGATAAATCCAAACCCAAAATCTAGGACCATTTTATTTGAATTTAAATTATATAATATGCATTTATGACATATAAGAGGGTATTGGAACATACCTCTGATCGCAAAATCCTAATTTAACTCTAATCGCCGGCAGCAGTCCGTCAGAGATTCCACCAGGTGCCCATATGTTCACCCTCCAAGATTGATCGACATGGGAACTTGATCAAGACACCAACACCTCTGATTATTTTAATTAAAATTTTTATAAGAAGAACTTTAATTATTTGGACATAACCTTCCTTAGCCTTTAATGTCATCCTCTTAGCCTTTCCTTGCCTTCCTTTCTTGTTCCTTGTCTTCTTAATTTTTATTTCTAATCTCTTTGTCTTATTGGAAGACTTCTTGTCCTTATATCAGAACCTTGTCTAGATAAGAGAAAAGGAATAAATAAAATTAGACAAGAGAACCTATTGTAAGAAAGAAGGGAGGAATTTATGATCCTTGGACTCTCGATGCGCAACCCTATTTATAATGCAAGTAGGGATGCTTCCATAATTTCTCATGCCCTTTCCCTGGGCTCATGCCCATCCAACCTTCTCATACCCCACCAAAAAAATACACCATGTGGAAGCACAAGAATTAGTTTCAAGAGTCGCTTCAAGTAGAAGGACTCTTCGAAAAATAATTCTTCGTGGTTTCACAAATGTTACATAGTTTTTCTTTCTCTTTGGCACCACCAATAAAAGGTTTTGATCTGATGAGATGGCTCTCATCTCATGTTCCAATTTCAAATGGGGCATGGAAGAAAAGTCAATGCCTTATCAACTTGGACTTGGTCTAAGAGGCACCAAGATAAGGGGGAGTGGCTAGGAGTCTTGTTCCATTTAAATTCCTTTTAAACACCAAAGTGTTTAATCTATAGAAGGACTCTTGGATGCCTTCTTTTAGATCTGAGACTACGTAACATAAGTTACATAAAATAAAAATAGAAAAGACAACAAAGATGGGGAGGCAACCAATACAATGCTTTAAGAGTCCATGGTGCAAAAAACACCTCCCCACGTGCAAGAGATAGACTCTCTGAGGCATGGGATTCTAGTATGTGAGGCCTAAACCCAGGTCAACAAGCCAAGGGTTAACCCAATTAAGGACCAAATTAGATTTGACCAAAATTGGATCTAATTAGCCCAAATCAGAACCCAATTCGAATCCAATTTGAATCTTAGTGCTAGGGTTTGCAACATGTGCTAGCATGTACATCTTGCAAACATGATCTAATCCAATTAGATCCTTGATCAATTCTCTTTATATGTGACCCATTGGATTTCACATCTAGCCAGTAGTGGGTCTGGATGCGATTTGACTTAATCTGGTTAGAACTCAACCAAACTGATTTAGGTCAAAATTAGCTAATCTGATTCGACCAATTAGAATAATTTTTAATTAATAATCAAATTAATCTCTTTAATTTGATCGAACCCACAAGGTAAGATTAACATCTAGCAACATGTCATGTCCATCTAGAAGATATGGAATTTTGATAGAAATATCAAAAAATATCTTTTAGTGGAAAGTTACCGTGCAATAAGATCCTTCGATCACCCTATATCCCGAATATGACTCTAGGTATGAAAATATGTCAAACCCAAAATCATATTCATATTTCTCTCAATCTTATGATGATGATTTGATTAATGAAATATTAGAAACCATTTCTAATTTTCATTATGCTTTGATCAAAGGCTTCCTAAATCATCATTTGATTGAAGTAGGTAGGATGCGATATCCTCTTACCAGGAGTGATCGATTCCATATTGACTTACAACTTTTATATATAATCCACCATATTCAGAACATCCCGTACATGACTATGTCATGAATGAGTGTGAACCAAAATATGGATTCATACATATAAGGTTCTATGGTAGTCTCAGGTCAAAGGATTACATGCACAACTCCCACTATAAGAACCATCTATTGACATGTAGATAAGACTCCATTAGATATTCTCAAGTTGGATCAATTCAATGAACTCATTCTCTAATAAGCACCAACATTCTTATATTAGTGTCATACACAAGTGATAGTGAGATCAATCTTCCTTTCATCAAGTATACATAGGATGTGCCAATCTTTCCAGAAACATTGATCCCAACTCAATGTTCTGTCGATCAGAAATATTTTAGATTAGGGTTTTGAGTTTTAGATCTAATAAGTATGATCTCATCATAACCCTAAAACCATAGTCCTAATTTATGGGATTCATCATAATCTTAAATAAATAATTAAGATGCAGCATACGATGAAATAAAATATCTTTATTTATTTAAAAATATCATTACATGAGTTTGGAAGATAAAAGAATAGCCCATCAAAATACAAATTTTGATTGGCTTGAGAGTATATTCCTTTCAATCTCCCACTTGCACTAAAGTCAATCACCTTTATATTTTAATTCCATACAGTCAAGGGGAAGATCGAACTGCTACTGTGGTAAAGCCTTAGTGAATGGGTCTGCTATGTTGTTCTTTATGTCTATTCATTCAATGATAACATCTTGTCTCTTGATTATTTTACGAATGAGGTGGAAGCATCTCAGAATGTACTTGGATTTATGATGAGACCTTGGTTCCTTTGCTTGAGCAACTACTCCAGTATTACATAGTAAAATGGTACTGGGTTCTTAATTTTAGGAACAACACCTAATTCAATGATGAACTTCTTCATTAAGATAGCTTTCTTGGTGGCTTCACTTGTAGTTATGTACTCTGCCTCAGTGGTTGAGTCATCTACAGTTGGCTGCTTGGTACTCTTCCAATTCACTGCTCCACCATTCAGAGTAGAGAAATATCCTGAAATGGATTTGCTATCATCTGCATCTGATTGAAAACTAGAGATAGAATATCCTTCTAGTTTGAGATCAGATCCATCATATACCAAAAAAATATTCTTAGTCCTTCTCAAGTACTTAAAAATATTTTTCACAGCTTTCTAATGATCCTCTTCTAGATCAGCCTAAAATCTACTGGCTATTCCTAAAGCATAAGCAACATCAAACCTGGTACATAACATGGCATACATTATTGATCCTACAGCTGAAGCATAAGGAATAGAACTCATTCTATTTCTCCCTTCAGGTGTCTTAAGAGACATTTTCTTAGAGATACATATGCCTTATAGATAAGTAACATCTTTTACTACCATCCATACTGAACCTTTTCAGTATTAAGTCAACGTACCTAGACTTGGACAAGCCTAGCATCCTCTTAGATCTATCTCTATAGATCTTTATTCCAAGTATATAGGATTCTTCTCCCAAGTCTTTCATGGAAAACTTATTTGATAGCCATAACTTGATCGATTGCAACATTTGGACATCATTCCCAATGAGGAGTATGTCATCTACATATAGAACCAAGAAAACTATGGCACCCCCACTAGTCTTCTTGTACACACATGGTTCATCCACATTCTTGATGAAGCCAAACTCTTTGATTGTAACATCAAAGTGGATATTCCAACTCCTTGAAGTTTGCTTCAATCGATAAATGGATCTTTTAAGCTTGCATACCTAATTTGGTCTCTCATTTGAGATAAATCCCTTTGGCTGTGACATGTAGACCTCCCTCTCAAGAAAACCATTAAGGAAGGCGGTCTTTACATCCATTTGCTATATTTCATAATCATGGTATGCTACTATTACAAGCATAATAACCGAATATGCCTGATTGAGATGAGTGCATGGCAACAGGTGAAAATGTTTCATCATAATCAATATCCAATTTTTGCCTGAAATCCTTAGCCACTGGGCTTATAGATTTCAACTTGACCATCTGCTCCAATCTTTTTCTTATAGATTCATTTGCATCCAATAGGATTCACACCCTCTGGTGTATCCACCAAAGCCTATACTTTATTGGTGTACATGGAGTCCATTTCTGATTGCATGACAATCAGCCATTTGTTTGAGTCCCTATTCATGACAGCTTCCATATAGGTTAGAGGTACATCATTTTCAATGACTTAGGCTTCATTATTCTCAATAACAAACCCGTACCTCATACATGCATGTCACACTCTATCAAACCTATGGATTGAAGTTGTGTGTTTTGGTTCTTCCTTATTTATATGTTTATTTTCTTGAAAAATATCTATTTATTTTTCTTAAACTTCACTAAGTTCAATGTTTCTTCCACTACCTCTTTCTAGAATGAATTCTTTCTCCACAAAAGTGGCATGCCTACTTACAAATACCTTTTATTCAGTAGGATGGTAGAATAGATATCCCATACTATCTATAGAATATCCTACAAATTGACATCTATCTGCTCTAACATCTAGCTTATGTGCAAAATTTCTTTTTACATATGTTGGACAAACCCATATCTTAAGATACTTAAGATTAGGTTTCTTTCTTCTCCAATATCTCATATGGAGTGCTACATATAGACTTAGAAAGTACTCTATTCAAGATATATACTACAGTCTCTAAAGCATGACCCCAGAAGAAAATAGGTAATTCTATGAAGCACATAATGGTCCATACCATATCTAATAAGGTATGATTTTTTCTTTCGACTATATCATTAAATTGTGGTGTATAAGGAGGGGTCTATTCAGAGAGAATGCCCTTTACTTTAAAAAGATATTTTCTGTCATTGTAGATTTAATGTTGAAGGAAAAACTATGTTTTCCACAGCAGGATTGTGTAGATCTAAGATGGATTTTTCTAAAAATTTCTAAATGATCTAATCTGATCTAAGAGTTCGCAGATCTGATCATGGTGATCTAATATTAAAAATTAAAATAAAAATTAAATTAGATTTAATATCATACCTTGTTTGGATAATATGATTATCCTATGATGATCATGATGTTTTCTGAGATTTTGGAAGGAGCCATGCATGTGCTTGGCCTCTATCGATATCCGCTCGAAAAGGATCTGGACGTCTTCTCCTCGTAAATCTTTTCTCCAAAGATCAGATCTGAATCTAACTTGAAAGTTCTTCAAAAAATTTCTGAAGGCAACATGTCCATCTTACGAACATCATCGCATAGATGCTGAACTCTTCACAAATTTGATTGGATCCTCTTCTTAGATTTGTGCCTATCCTTTTAGGAATGTAGAAGAGAGGGAGAGAGGGGATAGAGGGGGTGTGGGATATCTAGAATGACAGCCTTTGGATATGAAAAATATTTTTTCTTCAAGAGCCTTGGCGCAAGGGTTCTTATACAAAAGCATAGCGCCAAGTTAGAGTCCCTTTTTGACCAAAATTCCTATTTTCAGATTTGATCTGATTGATGGACCCCTGGATATGATCTAATCCATAGGAACCCCTCAATCTCCAGATTCCATAGATGGATGCCCAACTTTTTGGATGCTAAACATCAATCTAGAAGATGGCGGCATGAGTCCCACCTGATAAGAAAGCATCCACTGGGGCACATGCTAGGGTGGTTAGGACTCTTCTTTTCCTTTTCAGGGGGATAAAAGACTTAGGTGATCTCCAATGGGTGCATCAAACTCTATCATAACTTAGCCTATTGACCATGTTCCTCTAAAAATGACAGGTATAAAATTTGGTACACCAAATTCATCTTATGAATAAAATCCTTTTCTGACCTGACAATCTAGTTGACTTAAGATAATCCAAAAATTATATCAAAATAATTTGGCTAAAAAAGTTTTTAAAAGCATCTGATCAGGTGACCCTCATATCTCTCAAATAGGTCAACTTTTGACCCTAGTCCAATTTGACTATGAATGGATTTAATTTCTATAATTAATCTAACCTGGACTTATTCCAGTCAGATAAAAATAAACCCATTCAAAATATAAGAATGAGCTAAATCAAATTTGACTTGGTTGTGATGATCAGAAAGATTTTAGAAAAAGAAAGTCAGGCTCAATCGTGTGCTAGCATGATTACCTTGAACCTGATTGGATCTAATCCAAATCAATCAAACTGGGTTAGCTCAATTGATGATATCCAGATCTAAACCCTTATTTATGTGATCCAGTTAGGTTCAATTCTGTATGGTAATGAGATATGTCACGATCTCCATCATCGACATCATCGAAACACCTTTCAATGGATCAGAACTTTTCTGATTTATACAATTAGAATGATCCATCATCAAAATCATTCTAATTACTTCCAAAATCCACCAATGACACCTAGCAGTATATGGTGGCAATCCATCAGAACTGAAAGCAAACCTCTTGGTATAGTTACATGTGTGATTGGATTCTTCTATCTTGAGCCCCGATTGGATTAGGGTTAAGGTGAACTCGTCAAACCTAATGTCTGTCAAATGAATTAATCATTCAATTCGAGTCTAATGTAAAACCCAATAGAAACTCTTTCTATCATCTTCACTCTACCATGGCCATGGGCTTAAGGACTCAATCTTATGATTATCATAGGACTACTCCTTATCTACCGAGGTAGATAGATCCCCTTATTGGTGCAATTCAATTCATATAATGAATATGCTATAGCCAACATACACCTTAGGGTTTCGAATGGCTAGAAGATCGAGTTATGGTGTAGTCAAACTATAACACCCTTAAAATGAACTATCAATGCACCTAAAATCAAAGAACCATATACACCATTGTAGCATCGAGTTAGTCATCCACAAGAAGGTAGACTTTCATATGACTACTCAAGTTTGTTACGCTCAGTGCCCTCGTTCTCTAACAAGTACCTATAATCTCGCTCTGATGTCTCCACACCATAGACTCAAGACACATCTATCCTAAGAAAGTGATCATACACTAACCTTCTAGATCGATCACCATCCTCGTGATGAACCTACGGTCGGAAGCATTTTATGTATTAGTTATGAAAATTCATGTCTTAAATTTTCAACTCTTGAAAATAATAATTGTCATTACCATTAACTCAAAATATGTATCATAGACACTTTTAATTATACACTATGATAGAAAAATAATCTATTTATTAATTTATAGTTAAAAATATAAAATTATTCTTAGAAGTGTATTATAAGTGAAAGCCAATCTGGCTTCTAAGGCACACATCTAAAAAACTTCCACTTGACCTAAAGCCAATTGGCTATAAATCTAAGTCTGATTTTCTCAAGGTGGGCTTCAATCTTCTGCTGGCTCAATGGCTTTGTTAGCGGGTTAGCCATATTATTTATAGTGTTGACTCTCTTGACCTCGATGTATTTCTTCTCGAGGTAATTGCGGATGAAGTGGTTTCACCGCTCGATGTGCTTGGATTTTTGATGAGACCTTGGCCCCTTAGTTAGGGCTATGGTGTTGTTGTTGTCGCAGTACAGAGGGACAACATTTGATGGTATCACTATGAGCTTTACAATGAACTTCTTATATCAGAATGCCTTCTTTGCAGCTTTCGATATAGCGATGTACTCTACTTCCATGGTGGAATCTACTATCATCATCTGCTTTGAACTTTTTCTACTGACAGCACCATTATTACAAATAAATAGACTTTCAGATGTTGACTTTTGATCAACTATATCAGACATAAAATTTGAGTCTATATATCCCTGGATCTAGAGTTCTCCATTACCAAAGGCTAGAAATATATCCTTAGTTCTTCTCAAATACTTAAGGATACATTTCACAGAAGTCCAGTGCTCTTCGCCTAGATTCGACTGATATCTGCTCGTGATACTCACAGCATGGGCAATATCATGTCGTGTACATAGCATGGTATACATGAGGCTTTTTATTGCTAAAGCATAAGAGATCTTGCTCATGTGTTCAATCTCCTCAGGTGTGTTGGGACACATCTTCTTGGAGAGATGAATGCCATGTCTGAAGGGCACCAATCCCCTCTTAAATTTTTCCATGCTAAACCTCTTTAGCACCTCCTCTATGTACATCTTCTGTGAGAGATCCAACATCCTATTTGGTCTATCTCTATGGACCTTAATTCCTAGAATAAAAGATGCCTCTCCTAGATCTTTTATGGAGAATTCTTTGGACAACCACATTTTGATTGTGGTCAACATGGGAATATCATTCCCAATAAGGAGGATGTCATCCATGTACAATATGAGAAAGACAACAGCGCTCCCACTGATTTTTTTGAAAACATAGAACTCCTCATTCTTGATGAATCCAAATAATTTTATCACATCATTAAAATGAGCATTCCAGCTCCGAGATGCTTGCTTAAGTCCATATATGGACCTTTATAGCTTGCAGACCTTGTGATCAGTATCACTAGATGTAAAATCCAGCAGTTGTTTCATATAGATATCTTTCTTAAGATATTCATTTAAGAATGCCATTTTTACGTCCATCTACCAAATTTCATAATTGAAATAGGCTGCAATAATAAGTAATGTGCGGATGGATTTGAGCATGGGTATTGGCAAAAAAGTATCCGATAGTTAATGCTTTCGCGCTGACTTTATCCTTTCGCTACGAGCCTTGCTTGGAATGTCTCTACATTTCGATCGGTACCTATCTTTCTTTTGAAGATCCATTTACACTCAATAGGTACTAACCTTCAGGTGGATCCACCAAGGTTCAGACTTGGTTTGAGTGCATTGAGTCAATCTCTGACTTCATTGTCTCTAACCATTTTTTGGAGTCGATATCCGATATCGCCTCATCATAGGTTTTGAGATCATCACCATGAACTCTTTTTTCTATGAGAAATATTTTCTCTACGTCCTCTAAAATAGTACCTAAGTACCTTTCATGGGGACAAAAAATTCTTTCAAATCTATGAGGTGGACGAGGTAGTGATTGGACTGGCTCAATCGAATTTGGTTCCATAGGTTTCTTGGCTCGTAGCTCTTGGGAGACTTTCTCCTCGAGCCTAATCTATCTTTTGATGCCACCATCTTGAATAAACTATTTTTCAAGTAAGATGGTATGTCAACTCACAATCACATTGTGAACTTTCGAAAGATAGAAATAATATCCTAATGACTCTTTAGGATATCCTATGAACCGAGCTTTAAAGGACCTAGATTCTAACTTATCCACCTATTGTCTCTTGACATGGACTAGAAAATCCCAAATTTTGAGATGACTCAGACTTGGTTTCATACCATGCCATATCTAATACGGTATGGTAGGAACGATTTTAGATGAAATCCTATTTAGTAGATATATAGCGATCAATAGACTATGTCCTCAAAGAAACTCAAGGAGGTCTGTGAAGCTCATCATGGATCTAACCATATTTAATAGGATCTGATTTCTTCGTTTTGAAATTTCATTGAGTTAAGCCATTCTAGGTGGAGTCTATTGAGAGACTATGCCATTATCTTTAAGATGGTCTAGAAATTTTTGACTAAGGTATTCACCTCCTTGATTTGATTGAAGAATCTTAATGAATTTTTTTATTTATTTGTCTACTTTGAGTCTGAATTTTTTGAACTTTTTAAAAGCTTCAAACTTGTGTCGCATCAAATACACATACCCATACCGCAATAAATCATCGATAAAGATGATGAAGTAGATGTAATTATCCCTGGCTAGCACATCAAATGGATTACATACATCAATATGTACTAGGGAAAGTAGGTCTGTGGCTCTTTCCTCATATCCCACAAAAGGAAGCTTGGTCATTTTGCCATGAAGGCATGATTCATAAATTGAATATGACTCGAAAGTCAATGGACTCAATAGCCCAGATTTCTTCATTTTGTTAACCTTGTCTTCAGCTATATGATCTAGCCAAAGGTGCCAAAGATGCCTATTGTTTAGACTATCCCTAGGTCACTTTGATCCTATGACATTCACATTTTGCTCGATATTAAAAATAGAAATATCAATATGTAACTGATAGAGACTATTTATAAGGAAACCACTTACAATTTTATTTCTTTCATAAAGAATATTACAATGGTCCTTAAGAAAACTAATTACATAGCCTTCCTGTGCTAAACATAAAATAAAAATCAAATTCTTGATTAATGCAGGCACATAAAAATAGTTCCTAAGTACTAAGTCTAATCCTGATGGTAATCATAGAGGGTAGGTTCCGACAGCCACTGCAGCAACTCTTGCTCCATTTTCGACGTGTAGAATCAACTCACCATCCCTCAGCCTCCTGCTATCCTCAAGATCCTGCATAGAAGTACATAAGTGAGCACTAGAATCAGAGTCAAGCACCTAACTAGATGCAAAAGAAACCATAAGATCAGATTCTAAAATGAGCATATCTCCAGAAGGACCTATCTCCATCTTGTTCTTCAGGCTGGCTAGGTAAAGCGGGTAGTTTCGCTTCTAATGACCGTCAGTGTTGCAATGAAAATATTTTTCTTTGTCAACGGCCTTTTTTTTGGCTCTGCCTTCTTCTTCTTTCCACCTTCCACCTTCTGCTTCTTCACGGACTTCTTCTTCTTTTCAGAAAACTTTTTCTTGGAAGAAATCCACTCCACAACATGTACTAAGCCTTTAGAACCTTGCATAGAAAGCTCAGCAGTAACCAACATATTCATGAGCTCAGCCAAGGTCTTCTGAAGCTTATGCATATGGTAGTTCATGATGAATTATCCAAATATATCAGTCAAGGACTGCAGAATTATGTCAGTCTACAGATCCTGATCTAACATAACACCATTCTTCTCAAGCTCTTCTAAGTCCTTAATCATTATCAGATAATGATCTTGGACTGACTGTCTATCATGCATTTTAGCCTTAAACAGTCTTTTAATGACTTGATATTTGATTGCACGACTCTGTTTACCAAACAACTCTTGTAGGTGAGCCAGCATTTGGCGGCTAGTCTTAATGTCTTCATGTTGGCACCGGAGCTCATCAAACATCGAGCCCAATATGTAATATCTGACTTTGTTATCTTCATCCGTCCACTTCTTGAGAGACTCTCTGATCAATGGATGGACGGGCTAGTAAGGTGGGAGGATCCTGTTCCAATACATGAGTCAACTTCTCAAAACTCAAAATAATTTTAAAGTTTCGGAACCAATCCTTGTAGTTGGATTTGGTCAGTCTATGGGTGTCCAGGATATAGGCTAGTGGATTGGATGTGGACATTTTTTTATAGAAAATCAAAGTTTCTAGTTAGATTTTATAATTAGACTTAATCAATTTATTTAAGAATTTTATTTTTAAATAAATTAGGCTCTCACTATTTACTCGGATCCCTACACTTTCTTGGTAGAGATGCGAAAATCTCCATGATTATTGATTTTTAGTGGATGATGTGGTTCCATCAACTGACTCACCACCTCACCTAATAGTTATTGGTGATGGGTCAATCGATGAGTGGACAACTCTTATCCAATAATTCTCTAATCATGGTGCACCCTATCCTGATCTCTAATTCATAAATCTCATCATGTCCGGAATATTGATCCACTTCTTAGTTAAGTCAGACCCACTTTTTGCATAGATTGAATTCCTGATTAGGTCCCTCATCATATCTAGAATATTGAGCCCAATCCATCCTCCAACCTATAGCATTCAATGCCTAATAGACATGGTTGCATCTTTCTAGTGCAACTGAACCACTGTATCTAGCCAAGAACAATCAACCCCGGGAAGGGCCTGCACATCTACAATGGTGGAAGACCTCAGACTTAATATTTTTTTAGAAAGATTTAATTTAGGTCTCTTTAAACTTGACTTGACTTAGTCATAATAATTATGACTAACTTAGTGGCATAGGTTGTCTCGAAGTGTTAGCCACCTCAAATCAGAATTGGGTCAACACAAATGGCCAGGTAAGTGAGATCGATGGAAGGGATATGCCATTAACTCGACAAGAATGTAATCAGATCGAGTAGCTTTCAATTAAAAATCGGTCGATCGTATCTACTAAACTTATCTTAGATACTAAATTATCGAATCAGAACTACTTGGATTAGCCTACAATCCAGGCTTGAACTATGGAGCCAAATTAGGTCTTGACTTGATCAAGTCATATCTTAATGTGATTCGATCTTGATCCAAACTTAATCCTATTAGGCTGATCAAATCTAAGCTTTCTTTGATCCCACCTAACCTACTCTTGATTTGGTTTGATTAACCGCTAGACTTGATTTAGCTACCCAAGCTCGAACCTAATTTTATGAATATATCTTAGATCTAAAAATTCATAATTTTTAGATTTAATTAATTTTATAATCTTAATTTTTAATTAAGTTTTGGTTTCATAAATAAAATATGTAATAAAAATTCTAAGGTTTCAAGATCTTGGGTTTTGCAGGAAAATAAGTTCTAATTTTTAATTAAGGACGAACATACAGCATCCCTACATGCCATAAGAATACCCCATCGAATGAGAGGAGAGGACCTTTAAATCCTACTTTATTCTTATGACTAGACAGCCATGAAAAACTCCTTAATTAGAAATATAATTTTTTACTACAAAACTAGTTAGATCATATATCACATATAAAAAGATCTAACTAATACATGTCTTGCATATATCTCATATATCACCAATATGCATACTTTCAGATCTGAAATATCACATATTAAATCTAAAAAATAAAATTTTAAATTTGATTATATCAAATATAAAACTATTCTAGACATCTTATAGAACTATTCTATGACTAGTCTAAGCATGCATCTTTCATATCTCATATGAATAAATTAAAAATTAAAAAAAATACTTTCTATTTTTAGATCTAATTATAATAATTATAATATTAAATAAAATTAGATAGATCTAAAATTATATTTAATCAAAATAAATACATGATCATATTAGACTACACATAGAATAATTCTATACCTAGTCTAGTCATGCATCTTATGTGATTTTAGATCTAATCACATAGAACTATTCTAATTCATCATAACTATTCTATACTAGACTACACATAAAACTATTCTAAAATCATATTTTAGATCTACCTTAGATCTAAACTATTTAATTTTTTAATTTTCTAATTTAGATCTAATCACATTTGATGTGATATCTAAAATCTTTTAATATCAGATCATAAACAAAAATGAAATTAGATCTAAGGTAGATTTGAAGAACTGCCAACTTGGCTCTGATATCAGTTGAAGAAAAAATCCTATTTTCTACCATAGGATCATGCAGATCTGATCAGATTTAAGATGGATTTTTTTAAAAATTCTTAAATAATCTGATCTAATCTAAGAGTTCTCAGATCTGATCATGGTGATATGATATTATAAATTAAAATAAAAATTAAATCAAATTTAATATCATACCTTGTTTGGATAATCTGATTATCCTACGATGATCCCGATGTTTTCTGAGGTTCTAAAAGCAGCCACGCACACACCTAGCCTCTATCGGTATCTACTTAGGAAGGATCTAGATGGCTTCTCCTCATAAATCTTTCCTCTAAAGATCAGATCTGAATCTGATCTAAAAGTCCTTCAAAAAATTTTTGAAGGTAGCATGTCCGTTTCACGAACACCATCGCGTAGATGCTGAACTCTTCACAAATTTGATTGGATCTTCTTCTAAGATTTATGCCAAACTTTTTAGGAATGTAGAAGAGAGGGAGAGAGAGGATAGAGGGTTTGTGGGATATCTAGAATGGTAGCCTTTGGGTATAAAAAATATTTCTTCTTGAAGAGCCTAGGCGCAAGGGTTCTTATACAAAAGCATAGTGCCAAGTTAGAGTCCCTCTTTGACCAAAATCTTGATTTTTTTAAACATTGGAACTCTTGGACTTGATCTCCACAAAAATCCCTAGATCCCTTCTAATTTTGATACCAAATATCAATCTGGAAGGTGGTGGCATGAGTAGATAAGGAAGAGTCCACTGCGCTTAGGACTCTTCCCTCAAGAGTTTGATCTGAATCAAACTCTATGATAACTTAGTCTAGACACCTCTAAAAATCATAAAATTTGGTATATCACATAACTAAAAATTAAATTAAAATAATTTTTAAAAAATTTTCTAGAAGCATCTGATCAGATGACCCTCAATTCTCTCAAATATGTCAACTTTTGACCCTAGTCCAATTTGACTGTTAATGAATTTAATTGCTACAATTAATCTAAACGGACTTATTTCAGTCAGATAAAAGTAAACCCATTTAAAATATAAGAATGAGTCAAATCAAATTTAACTTAGTTGTGATGAATTAGAAAGATTTTGGAAGGAGAAAGTCTGGCTCAAGCGGGTGCTAGCACGATTACCTTGAACCTGATTTGATCTAATCCAAATCTATCAAACTGGGTTAGCTCAATTGGTGACATCTAGACCCAAACCCTTGTTTGTGTGATCCAGTTAGGTTCGGTTCTATATGATAATGAGATATGTCATAATCTTTATCATCGACATCTTCGAAACACCTTTCGATGGAGCAAAATTTTTCTGATTCATACAATTAGAATGATTGATCATCAAAATCATTCTAATTGCTTCCAAAATCAACCAATGATACCTAGCAGTATATGGTGGCAATCCATCAGAACTGAAAGTAAACCTCTCGATGTAGTTACCTGTGTGATTGGGTTCTTCTATCTTGAGCCTTGACTAGATTAAGGTTAAGGTGAACTCGTCAAACCTAATGTCTGTCATATGAATTAATCATTCGATTCAAGTCCAATGTGAAACCCTAATAGAAACTCTTTCTATCATCTTCACTCTATCATGGCCATAGTCTTAAGGACTCAATCTCATGATTATCATAGGGCTACTCCTCATCTATCGAGGTAGATAGATCTCCTTATTAGTGCAATCCAATTCCTATAATGAACATGCTATAGACCTCAGGGTTCCGAATGGCTAGTAGACCGAGTTATGGTGTAGTCAAACTATAACACCCTCAAGATGAACAGCTGATGCACCTCAGGTCAAAGAACCATACACACCACTGTAGCATCGAGTTAGTCATCGATGAGAAGGTAGACTTTCTTATGACTACTTGAGATGGTCTCGCTCAGTGCCCTCATTCTCTAACAAGTACCTATACTCTTGCTTTGGTGTCTCCACATCGTAGACTCAAGATACTTCAATTCTAAGAAAGCGATCATACACTAACCTTTCGGATCGATCACCATCCTCATGATGATCCTACGGTGGGAAGTATTTTATGAGTTAATTATGAAAATTCATGTCTTAAATTTTCAACTCTTGAAAATATAAATTATCATTACTATTAACTCAAAGGATGTATCACAGATACTTTTAAATATACACTATGATAAAAAATAATTTATTTATTAATTTATAGTTAGAATCATAAAATTATTCTTAGAAGTGTATTACAAGTAACAGCCAATCTGGCTTTTAGGGCACACATCTAACAAAAAATTTACTAGACAAGTATTCTCCTTCCCGATTAGATCGAAGAATTTTTATACTCTTTTCAGTTTGTTTCTCGACTATACTTTGATACTCTATAAATTTATTAAAAGCTTCGAATTTATGTTTTATAAGATATACATATCCAAACCTAGATAAATCATCAGTGAACATTATAAAATAAGAGTATCTGACTCTGGCCTGATTTATCATAGGACCACATATATCTGTATGTACAAGTCCTAATAACTCACTTATCCTTTCTTCATGTCTATTAAATGAAGTCTTGGTCATTTTATCCATGAGACATAATTCACAAGTTCCTAATGATTCATAATTATAAGGATCAAAGAACTTTTTTTGGTATAGCTTGTTAATCCTGATCTTACTAATATGATCAAGTCGACAATGCCATAGTAAAGTATTATTTATGTCTTCTCTCTTACGTTTTCTATATTCATCAACATGAAAAATATTGTCATCCAAACATCGAGTCAACAAGCCATTGTTAAAAATGCTAGAACATATTATTTCATTAGAATATTTGATCGAGCAACCATTGCTCATTACATCAAGAGACTATAACCTTGTTATAATAATAAGGGCACAAATACAAAATTTCTAATGATCTTAGGCATATAATAATAATTTGTCAGCTCTAAGATCTTCTCAGAAGGTAACTTCAATATATTTATTCCTGTAGCTTCTACTTGGATGGACTCTCCTCTAGCACCGTAGAGCCCGAAGTCACCTTTATTCAAACTCCTAATTTTCTACAGTCCATGCAATGATTTGCAGATATGAAAAGCGCAGTCGATATCTAATACCCAAGAGTTTGAAAAGAAAGAATTTAATGACAAAATTGTATGTATCTCATACATACCTTTTGGTGCAACATTTGCATCAGTCTTCATAGTTGCAAGGTAAGCCTTGCAGTTCCTCTTCCAATGACCTACTTTGGTGCATTGAAAATAGATCGTTTGTCCAGAGGCATTCTTCCCCTTCTTCTTCTTATTTATGCCACCTTTAGGGTTCAACCTCTTCTTAGAACTCTTTCTGCTTGCCTTCTTCTTGGAGATCCCATCTACAAGAAGAAGAGGAGTTTTATCCTTTTTGATATGGCTTTATACTGTTTTAAGCATATTTAACAGCTCGAGAAGAAAGTATTCAGTTTGTTCATATGATAGTTTATGACAAACTAAGAAAATGATTCCAAAAGTGATTGCAGGATTAGATCTTGACTCAACTCTCCATCCATGATAAAATCTAATTGACTTAATCGAGTGATTAGATCAATTACCATCAAAACATGGTTTTGCATGGATGAACCCTCTGCCATCCTAGCATGGAATAACTGCTTAGATATCTCATATCTAGCAGTCCTACTCTGCTCTCCATAAAGTTCTTTTAGATTGAGCAATATGGATTGAGTATCCATGCCATTGTGTTGCCTCTGTAACTCGTTACTCAAGGAGGCAAGTATGATGCACTTGATAGTAAGAGAATCATTTTGCCACATCTTGTGTGTAGACTTTTCTTCCTCTATAGCATCTTCTTCTAATGGCTCAAGATCAGGGGCATCAAGAATATAGAAGAGTTTTTCTTAACTGAGTACTATTTTTGGATTTCTTAGCCAATCCACATACTTAGGATCAGTCAACTTATTTCAATCCAAAACTGAACGTAATGAAAGTGAAGAAGCCATTTGTTCTACATAGTAAATAACATTACATAAGCAAATAACTCATGATGACGGACATAATTAAATTAGTATTTTAATTTAATTATGTCATTTACTATTTTATCAAATATTATAATCCTCAAATATGATAATCGAGAAAATCTAATTATTTTTCTTAGTGGTATTAAGATCCTAATTTCTTATAAAAAAGTCATGTGGTTGCACAACAAACATTTTTATAAGTTCAAAGGTAGGAAACTCTTTTCAATTATATTTCATGCAATTCTCAATATATTCTTGGCCTCTAAAACATTAATAGCCTTGTGTTAGCATAACAAACTATAATATTTTAGTTAAGCAAGACCCTTCATTTGTATATAGTCATTATGAAATATAACTGTCCTTGTGGTTACACAACAAAACAGTATATCCAAAATACTATAAGCATCATTATGCACTAGATCAATATTACATCAATTCCATAATCGATCTTGTGGTTGCACAACAAAATCAATATGGTTTATGATATAATAATGAACTAGCATAAAGGAAGGCCTTTAATGTAGTGAATCAAAAGAATCCATCCATCGAGCTAGCTCGATCCATAGTCGAGCTGGCTCGATAGCGTCTAGCCCAAGCACCACTTTCTGTCCACCTGAGAGAGCTGGCTCAAATCTACCTTGAGTCGGCTCGATCTCATCTTGAGCCGGCTTGACTGTGTATCCGAGCTGGCTCGATTGCATATCGGATCCAAATTTCAATAGCAAAGCCTAAGTACCCAATCTAGAATTAAATCAATCGAATTGTCAGATAAGTAGGAGAGAGGTGGGGTCCCCCCGTTGCTTTTCTTAGCCACTAATGAATTGGCCAGGTCAAAGAATGAAATCAATTAAAAATCACGTTCTCTTTATCAATCATGAACCACTTTTCTAGACACTGATTGATCAATTTTACATCTAGATTGGTTTTGCTATCGGTTGATTGTACTACAACTTAATATAATTTTTATAGAGGGCTTTTATTGGGGATAAACCCCACTCCCGTCGAAGTTCAGTCGATGCTTAGCCTAATGTAACTGATAATCACGGAAGAGCTTCGATCGAAAATTCTTCCTCCAACAGCCAAATCCCTCCCAAACTTCTTCAGCAGCCTAACTTCTTCCGAACTTCTCCTTCAATCGGATTCCTCCAGCAGCCAAACTCCTTTCAAACTTCTCCTTCAGTTGGATTCCTCCAGCAGTTGAACTTCTTCTGAACTTTCTCTTTAGTCAAATTCCTTCGGTAGCCAAACTTCTTTCAAACTTCTCCTTCAATCGGATTTCTTTCGGAGCTGAACTCCTTCCAGACTTCTCCTTCAGTCAAATTTTTCTAGGAGCCAAACTTCTTCTAGACTTCTCCTTCAGTCGGATTTCTTCAGCAACCAAACTCCTTCCGAACTTCTCCTTCAGTCAAATTCCTCTAGAAGCCGAACTCCTTCCGAACTTCTTGTTTAATCAAATTCCTCCAACAGTCGAACTTCTTCCAGACTTCTTCTTCAATCTAATTCCTCCAAGAGCCAAACTCCTTCTGAACTTCTCCTTCAGTCGGATTCCTCCAGTAGTCGAGCTCCTTTCAGACTTCTTCTTTAGTTGGATTCCTTCAGGAGCTGAACTCCTTCGGGACTTCTCCATTAGTCAAAGTTCATTAAGATTTTTCCAGCGGATTACTTCCAAATTTCAAGTAGTATTCCTTCTGGATGATCCCTTTTAGCTGTATTTCCTTTAGGAGTCAAAACTCCTTTGGAATTAATATATGTCAAAGCTTTTCACCAACCAATGTCTGCTTCCTCCAGACTTCGACTATTAAATCTTAATAAATGGACACATCATGACAATGGACACCTCTCTCCATAATAAACTTCATATGGCCCAAGCGGCCCACTACTGAATGGTTACAACTGTCATTTATCAGTCTGCTATAGGCATCCCTATGATCAGATGGTTATGATTATCATTATCAGTCTGCTATGAGTGACACCTCTCTCCATAATAAATTTTACGTGGCCCCAAATGGCCCATCATCGGATGGTTATGATTGTCATCTATCAGTCTACTCTAGGCTCCATCTATAAAAAAGAACCCTCCAGATATATTTTCTCTAAGCTCTCTTCTCCTTCTCTAAACTCTGTTGAATTCTTTTCTAAGCACTCCATTCCTGTTGGCCAGAAGAGTTGACTTGATCGTCAGAGGGTCCTGCCAAAGCCACCACCACCGACTTCGGATGGGACTTTATTTTTTAGATCACTAGCAGCGACCTCTTCTTCCTCAACTCTAGCTCGATCCGATGTCAATCAGATTCTGCACCAACATGATTGGCGCTAGTGGAAGGACACTCTGTAACTGAGGTACCCTTGTTCTTAAAGGAGTGCTCGGTCGACTCTATGAATCTTCTTCTTCAAGGTTCATCTCCATCCTCTCCCTCAATCCCAAGAAATGCCTCCAAAGAAGGCAACTATCCAGAGATCTATCACTTCTGCCATCAGATCTGAGCCAGATCGATCCATTCCTGCTCCATCATCGATGCTTCAACCTTTTCCTCCACCGACAGTTATGGTAGATCTAGAGCAATTTAACCTACTGATGCAGTGGAATCAGGACCTCACCAAAATGGTGCATGCCATGCGGCAGCCTTCGGTGGTGGTTTCATTAAGAAACCCATCATCGAAATGTCAAGAACTGGTCTCAAGGAGGAGCACTTGGGCTAGCATACTTGTCGCTCCTAAGAAGAAGAAATAGAGAGCAGAGGATCCTTGTTCGGATCATGATTCTTCTTCGAAAGAGACCTTCCCCATCTACAGCCAAAAATCTTTCAAGATCTGCAATCGAGATGATGTCCTCGATCAAAAACTATGGGAGATAGACTGACAAATTGAGGAACTCTTGAAGGGAAATCCTAATTTCCCGGTCCAGGTTTGTTCAGATCTGATCAGATCAAGAGATATATTTTAAAAATTTTTCTCTTGATCTCAATCAGATCTTGATATGTTTTAGATCTGATTCTTATTATTTTAATAAAATAAAATTAAAAGATAAATTAAATCAAATTTAATTTATCTGATCTGGGTAATCCTATTACCCTGTTGATGATCCTGTTTGCAGCGGAAGGTTCTGGATCTTAGCCACGCAAGCGCCTGGCCTCTACCGGTATCCACTCGGGTTGGATCTGGAGATCCTCTTCTTCTCTATCACACCTCCAAAAATCAGATCTGAATCTGATCTGGAGGATCTTCAAAACTCTTTTGAAGATCAGCAGTCGTCCTTTGCAGCAGCGCAGCCTTCTTATTTTGATCGCCTTTCTTTGATCTGGAATCGCACCAACCAAGGTCCAAAACTCCTTTTGGACGTGGAGAGGCAAGGGGAGAAGAGGTTTGGCATGGAGGAAGGAGGGGAGAGGCAGCCTTGGGGCATGGAGAAACTATGATCTCATCATATCTCATATCTCATAATCTGAGTTGGGATACAGGGTCTTATTTATAGACTAGCTGTGATCCAACTCCTCTTCTTCCCAACCAATCACAACTCCTTTGTGAAATCAGATCTAAATCTGATTGGTGGGAATAGAGTCCCCTGGATTCCTCCTTAGAGGGCGCCTAAGACCAGTCAAAGTTGGTTCTTAGGAAGAACTCTAATTGGAATCCAAAAAGGAGATGGAGTCCCTTGTCCAACAGGGACTCCTAGGCGCCTCCAACTTGGGCACACGCCAAGGGTGGCGTGCGCCCTTCTCCTTGCCAGGTTCTGGCAGGGGGACAGGCCCCCACCAGCTCTCCAATAGGTGCATGACATGTGGTCAAAAGTCAAAGTGTCAATGGTCAACATTTGACCAGTCAAAGGTAGACTTTTGACCAAAGTCAAAGAACAAGAAATGGCAGGTGACCAAAAATGGCAGGTAATGTCTTACAAAATAAGACAACCTTTTCTGACTTGGACAACCTCCAGTCAGACCATATGAAGGCCTCTGATTGAGCACAAACTCCTTTGGCTCAGATCAGGACAACTTATTTATGATAGTAAAAGAAGAACGTTAGGTTCAATCGAGTGCTAGCACGATTTTCTTGAACCTAATTGAATCTCATTCAGATCAATTGAACTAGATCAGTTCAATTGATGATCACCAGATTCAAACCCTTGTTTGTGTGACCCAGTTAGGTTCAGTTCTGTATGGTAATGGGATATGTCATGATCTCTATCATCGACATCATCGAAACTCCTTTCGATGGATCAGAACTCTTCTGATTCGAACAGCTAGAATGATCGATCATCTAAATCATTCTAATTGCTCCCAAAATCCACCAGTGACACCTAGCAGTATATGGTGGCAACCCATCAGAGCTGAATGCGAACCTCTTGGTGCAGCTACCTGTGTGATTAAGTTCTTCTATCTTGAGCCCCGATCAGATTAGGGTTAAGGTGAACTCGTCAAACCCTAGTCTCTGTCATATGATGTAATCATTCGATTCGAGTCCAATGTGAAAATCTAAATAGAAACTCTTTCTATTATTTCACTCTGCCATGGCCATGGACTTCTGGACTTGATTCTCATGATCATCATAGGGCTGCTCCTCTACCACCGAGGTAGATAGATTCCATCTTGATGCCAATCCAGTTCCTACAATGAACATGCTATAGCCAACATACACCTCAGGGATTCCATATGGCTAGGAGACCGAGTAATGGTGTAGTCAAACTATAACACCCTCAAGGTGAACTGCCGATGCATCTCAGGTCAAAGAACCAGACACACTACTGCAGCATCGAGTCAGTCATTGACGAGAAGGTAGACTCCCTAATGACTACTCGAGGTGGTCACGCTCAGTGCCCTCGTTCTCTAACGAGTACCTGTACTCTCGCTCTGGTGTCTCCACACCGTAGACTCAAGACTCATCTACTAAAGAGAAGCGATTGTACACCAACCTTCCGGATCAATCACCATCCTCGTGATGATCCTATGGTCAGGAGCATTTTATGAGTTAATAATGATTATTCATGTCTTAAATTTTCAACTCTTGAAAATATGAATTATCATTACCATTAACTCAAAGGATGTATCACAGACACTAAATACACATATGTGATAGAAAATAACCCATTTTATTGATTTTAGTCAAAATTATACAATTTTGCCTCCTAGAAGTGTATTACAAGTGTCAGCCAATTCTGGCTTCTAGGGCACATATATCTAACAATCTCCCACTTGTCCTAAAGCCAATTGGCTACAAGTCTAAGTCCCATCTTCTCAAGGTGGGCTTCGATCTTCTGCTGGCCCAACGGCTTTGTAAGTGGGTCTGCCACATTATCTGTGGAGTTGACTCTCTTGACCTCGACATAACCCTTCTCGAGGTAATCGCGGATGAGGTGGTATCGCCGCTCAATATGCTTGGATTTTTGGTGAGACCTCGGCTCCTTAGCAAGGGCTATGGCGCCATTGTTGTCGCAGTATAGAGGAATGGCATCTGATGGCATTACTCCAATTTCTGCAGCAAACTTCTTGTACCAGAATGCTTCCTTCGCAGCTTCTGATGCAGCGATATATTCTGCTTCCATGGTGGAATCTGCTATCACCGTTTGCTTGGAACTCTTCCAGCTGACAGCTCCACCATTGCACACAAACAGACTCCCAGATGTCGACTTTCGATCATCTATATCGGACATGAAAGTCCGAGTCTGTGTATCCCTGGACTTGGAGTTCTCCTGTTACCAAAGACCAAGCATCATATCCTTAGTTCTTCTCAAGTACTTAAGGATACATTTCACAGAAGTCCAGTGTTCTTCACCTGGATTTGACTGATATCTGCTTGTGACACTCACAGCATGGGCTATATCAGGTCGTGTACATAGCATGGCATACATGAGGCTCCCTATTGCAGAAGCATAAGGGATCTTGCTCATGCGTTCTATTTCCTCAGGTGTGCTAGGGCACATCTTCTTGGAAAGATGAATACCATGTCTGAAGGGTATTAATCCCCTCTTAGAGTTTTTCCATACTAAACCTCTTTAGTACTTCCTCTATGTACATCTTCTGTGAAAGTCCTAGCATCCTATTCGGTCTATCCCTATAGACCTTAATTCCTAGAATAAAGGATGCTTCACCTAGGTCTTTCATGGAGAATTCCTTGGACAACCACATCTTGACTGATGTCAACATGGGAATATCATTCCCAATAAGGAGGATGTCATCCACGTACAATACGAGGAAGACAACAGCGCTCCCACTGACCCTTTTGAAAACACATGGTTCCTCTTCATTTTTGATGAAACCAAACTTTTTGATCACATCATTGAAACGAGTGTTCCAGCTCCGAGATGCTTGCTTAAGTCCATATATGGACCTTTGCAGCTTGCAAACCTTGTGATCAGTATCACTGGATGTGAAACCTAGCGGCTGTTCCATATAGATATCTTCCTCAAGATATCATTTAGGAATGCCGTTTTCACGTCCATTTGCCATATTTCATAATCGAAATAGGCTGCAACAGCAAGCAATGTGCGGATGGATTTTAGCATAGCTACCGGAGAAAAGGTATCCTGATAGTCAATGCCTTCGCATTGACTATAACCTTTTGCCACCAGTCTAGCCTTGAATGTCTCCACATTCCCATCTGCACCAATCTTTCTCTTGAAGATCCATTTACACCCAATAGGTACTATACCTTCTGGTGGATCTACCAAGGTCCAGACTTGGTTTGAGTGCATCGAGTCAATCTCTGACTTCATTGCCTCAAGCCATTTCTCGGAGTCGATATCTGATATCGCCTCGTTGTAGGTTTTGGGATCATCTCCATGAGCACCATTACCTATGAGGAACATTTTCTCTACATCCTCTGAAATAATACCTAAGTATCTTTCAGGGGGACGGGAAACTCTTTCCGATCTACGAGGTGGAGGAGGTAGTGTTCTTATTGGCTCAACCTGATTTGGGTAATCCAACTTGGTCCATTGATGCTCCTTCTGCTTGTGAGACTTTCTGGATCTAGCCACGCTTAATCTGCTTTCCAATGCCACTATCTTGAATGAGAAACTATTCTTTTCAAGAAATATGGCATGTCGACTCAAACAATCACATTGTGATCTGATCTGGAGGATCTTCAGTAGAAATAGTATCCTGAATGACTCTTTAGGAGTCGTCCTTATGAATCGAGCTGCTAAAGGACCTAAACTCTAACTTGTCAATGCTTGTTGTCTTTTTTGATCATGAAGCCGCACCAACCCCAAATTCTGAGATGACTCAGACTTGGTTTCTTACCGTGCCATATCTCAGAACGGTGGTTTGGCATGGAACGGTTTTAGAGGGGAGAGGCAGCCTATGGGCATGGTAAATTAGATTGAAGTTAACAATGAGTATCCCCAAAGGAAATCAGGGAGGTTTGTGAAGCACATCATGGATACAGGGTCTTATTTATAGACTAGCTGTGATCCAACTCCTCTTCTTCCCAACCAATCATAATCCTTTGTGAAATCAGATCTAAATCTGATTGGTGGGAATAGAGTCCCCTGGATTCCTCCTTAGAGGGCGCCTAAGACCAGTCAAAGTTGGTTCTTAGAAGAACTCTAATTGGAATCCAAAAAGGAGATGGAGTCCTTGTCCAACAAGGACTCCTAGGCACCTCCAACTTGGGCACACGCCTAGGGTGGCGTGCGCCCTTCTCCTTGCCAGGTTCTGGCAGGGGGACAGGCCCCCACCAGCTCTCCAATAGGTGCATGGCATGTGGTCAAAAGTCAAAGTGTCAACGGTCAACGTTTGACCAGTCAAAGGTAGACTTTTGACCAAAGTCAAAGAACAAGAAATGGCAGGTGACCAAAAATGGCAGGTAATGTCTTACAAAATAAGACAACCTTTTCTGACTTGGACAACCTCCAGTCAGACCATATGAAGGCCTCTGATTGAGCACAAACTCCTTTGGCTCAGATCAGGACAACTTATTTATGATAGCAAAAGAAGAACGTTAGGTTCAATCGAGTGCTAGCACGATTTTCTTGAACCTAATTGAATCTCATTCAGATCAATTGAACTAGATCAGTTCAATTGATGATCACCAGATTCAAACCCTTGTTTGTGTGACCCAGTTAGGTTCAGTTCTGTATGGTAATGGGATATGTCATGATCTCTATCATCGACATCATCGAAACTCCTTTCGATGGATCAGAACTCTTCTGATTCGAACAGCTAGAATGATCGATCATCTAAATCATTCTAATTGCTCCCAAAATCCACCAGTGACACCTAGCAGTATATGGTGGCAACCCATCAGAGCTGAATGCGAACCTCTTGGTGCAGCTACCTGTGTGATTCAGTTCTTCTATCTTGAGCCCCGATCAGATTAGGGTTAAGGTGAACTCGTCAAACCCTAGTCTCTGTCATATGATGTAATCATTCGATTCGAGTCCAATGTGAAAATCTAAATAGAAACTCTTTCTATTATTTCACTCTACCATGGCCATGGACTTTTGGACTTGATTCTCATGATCATCATAGGGCTACTCCTCTACCACCGAGGTAGATAGATTCCATCTTGATGCAATCCAGTTCCTACAATGAACATGTCATAGCCAACATACACCTCAGGGTTCCATATGGCTAGGAGACTGAGTAATGGTGTAGTCAAACTATAACACCCTCAAGGTGAACTGCCGATGCATCTCAGGTCAAAGAACCAGACACACTACTGCAGCATCGAGTCAGTCATTGATGAGAAGGTAGACTCCCTAATGACTACTCGAGGTGGTCACGCTCAGTGCCCTCGTTCTCTAACGAGTACCTATACTCTCGCTCTGGTGTCTCCACACCGTAGACTCAAGACTCATCTACTAAAGAGAAGCGATTGTACACCAACCTTTCGGATCAATCACCATCCTCGTGATGATCCTATGGTCAGGAGCAATTTATGAGTTAATAATGATTATTCATGTCTTAAATTTTCAACTCTTAAAAATATGAATTATCATTACCATTAACTCAAAGGATGTATCACAGACACTAAATACACATATGTGATAGAAAATAATCCATTTATTGATTTTAGTCAAAATTACAATTTTGCCCCTAGAAGTGTATTACAAGTGTCAGCCAATTTTGGCTTCTAGGGCACATATATCTAACAACTCTACCACATCGCCCCGACTCACCATGACGACATCCGTATCGATCTCCCTTTCTCTCCTCAAATTATGTAAGAACCCATTCTGCCAAACTTCAAGCTCCCCCAATTTGTAAGCTACGATGGAACCTCTGATCCAGTCGATCATCTGAAGGCCTTTCGAACCATGATGCTGCTCTATGGCACACCAAATGTCATCTTATGCCAAGCTTTACCATCTACCTTTAAAGAAGCAGCAAGAAACCGGTACTCAGCACTTAAGCTGGGTACCATCTTTTTCTTCGATCAAATGAGCCATTAGTTTGTGGCTCACTTCATCAGTAGCCGATGTTCCCGCTGAGGTTCGAACTTTCTGATGAATATCAAGCCGAATGAGGGATAATCTATCCAGGCTTATGTCACCCGATTTAATGCTGCTACATTGGAGGTTTGGAACCTGGACCAGTTTGTTGCAATGGCCGCACTCAAGGGCAGCCTTTAGAAGAATGATTTGTTGTTCACCTTGGAGAAGTACCCCGAGGACTTTACCGATTTGTTAGCTTGGGCTGAAGGATATGCCCAAGTGAAAGAAGCCTTCAAGATGAAGGATGAGGAAGCCATAGAAGAGCGGTGGGCATGCGAGTCTAATAAACCCACAGCTGATGGAGGGTCGAATGAAGTTCGGCCATGCTCATGGACTCCCCTCGAGCGCAAGCGAGCCCAAACTCCTCCTCAAGCTCATCGTCAAACAAGCTCCGATAGAAGGGCATGATGAAGTTCTCCCTCTAGAAGGTTTTACAACTATGCCCTCCTCAATGCTCTATAGACATCGGCCTGAAGCAAGCGAAGATTGATCGAGGGCACTGCTACAGTTAGAACCACCAAAGAGGGGGGAACAACAAGGGGATCGGCCACCTCTCGGCATCGTCAACACCATCTCTGGGGGATTTAGTGCTTCGGCGAGTTGTGATCTCTTAGCCTCAGAGCCAGGGGAAGCTTGCCCCAAATTGGGAAGGTCCGTATGAAATAAAGGAGTTCATCCAACCCTAAGCTTATCGCCTGATGGAGTTCGAAGGAACAATATTCCCATGATCTTATAATTCAAAAAATTTGAGAATGTACTACTAGTAATTTTTCTTCAATAAAACTCCTCCATTTCAATATTATTATTTCTTGGTGCAAAAACTATGTGATGACAAAAAAGAAGCAATCAAAAATGGCCATGTTAGGAACAAGAGGAGAGCCTCATTCTAACATGAGCAAGTCGAAGACCTCCAATTATTTAAGACAGGAGGAGAACCTCATCCTTTAGATGAGGTGAGGAGAGAGGTCCTGACAACGGCCCTAATGTGCCCCTACAGCCTGTTAAGAATAGGAGGAGAACCTCGCCCTAACATGAGCAAAGTCAAAGATCTCATTCATTTTAGATGAGATGAGGGGAGAGGCCTTGACAACGATCTCTATGTGCCCCTATAGTCCATTAGGAATAGGAGGAGAACCTTGTCCTAACATGAGCCAAGTCAAGGACCTCATTCATTTTAGACGAGATGAGGGGAGAGGCTTCGATAACGACCCTTATGTGCCAATACAACCTGTTAGAAATAGGAGGAGAACCTCATCCTAACGTAAGCAAAGTCAAAGACCTCATTCATTTTAGACAAGATGAGGGTAGAGGCCACGATAACGGCCCTTATGTGCTCCTATAGTCCATTAGAAACAAGAGGAGTACCTCATCCTAACATGAGCAAAGTCGAAGGCCTCGTTCAATTTAGACGAGATGAGGGGAGAGGCCCTGACAATGTCCCTAATATGCCCCTATAGCCCATTAGGAACAGAAGGAGTACCTTGTCTTAACATGAACAAAGTCAAAGGCCTCATTCATTTTACATGAGATGAGGAAAGAGATTCCGACAACGGCCCTTATGTGCCCCTACAGCCCATTAGGAACAAAAGGAGAACCTCATCCTAACATGAGCAAAGTTGAAGGCCTCATTCATTTTAGATGAGATGAGGAGAGAGTCCCTGACAACGGTTCTAATGTGGCCCTACAGCCCGTTGGGAATAGGAGGAGAACCTCATTCTAGCATGAACAAAGTCGAAGGCCTCATTCATTTTAGATGAGGTGAGAAGAGACACCCCAACTTGGCTGGAGATAAGATCTCCCCCCGAGCCTCAACCTCGATAGGAGATAAGATCTTCTTCAACCTCAGCCAGAGATAAGATCTCCCTCGAGCTTCAACTTCAATAAGAGATAGGATCTTCTTTAATCTCGGTTGGGGATAAGATTTTCCTCGAGCTTCAACTTCAATAGAAGATAGAATCTCCTTCAACCTTAATAAAAGATAAGATCTACTACAACCTCGGCTGGAGATAAGATCTCTGCTGAGCTTCAGCTTCAACAGGAGATAAGATCTCCTACAACTTCGACTGGAGATAAGATTTTTTTCGAGCTTCAATTTCAACAGAAGATAGAATCTCTTTCAACCTCAACAGGAGATAAGATCTCCTACAACCTTGGCTGGAGATAAGATCTTTCCTGAGTTTCAATTTCAACAGGAGATAAGATCTACAACCTTAGCTGGAGATAAGATCTCCTTCGAGCTTCAACATCAATAGAAGATAGAATCTCCTACAACCTCGATTGGAGATAAGATCTTCTCCGAGTTTCAACCTCTGTTGGAGATAAGATCTCCTTCAAGCTTCAACTTCAATAGGAGATAGGATCTCCTTCAACCTCGATCGAAGATAAGATCTCCCCCAGGCTACAACCTCGGCTAGAGATAAGATCTCCTGCGAGCTTCAACTTCAAAAGAAGATAAGATGTCTCTCAACCTCCACAGAAGATAAGATCTTTTTCGAGCTTCAACATCAATTAAAGATAAGATCTCTCTCGAGCTTCAACCTCAATGGATGAAAAGTCCGAAAAATAACTTCGGCAGTCATCTTTTTTATACTCCCTTCATTCGAATTTCAAATTCGGGAGTGGAGGGACTAGTGTTGGGGATAAACCCCACTTTCGCTAAAGTCCAGTCTAATGCTTAGCCTAATGTAACTAGTAATCATGAAAGAGATTCGATCAAAAATTCTTCCTCCAGTGGCCAAACCCCTCCTAGACTTCTTCAGTAGCCGAACTCCTCCAAAAGCCAAACTCCTTTCAAACTTCTCCTTTAGTTAGATTCCTCCAATAGCCAAACTCCTTCCGAACTTCTCCTTCAGTCGGATTCCTCCAGCAGTCAAACTCCTTTCGAACTTCTTCTTCAGTCAAATTCTTCCACAAGCCAAACTCCTTCCGAACTTCTCCTTCAGTCGGATTTCTTAAGGAGCCGAACTCCTTCCGAACTTCTCCTTCAGTCAAATTTCTTCAGGATCCGAACTCCTTTCAGACTTCTTCTTCAGTCAGATTCCTCCAGCAGCCGAACTCCTTTCGAACTTCTCCTTTAGTTGAATTCTTTCAGTAGCCGAACTCCTTCCGAACTTCTCCTTCAATCAAATTTCTTCAGGAGCCGAACTCTTTTCGAACTTCTCCTTTAGTCAGATTCTTTCAGTAGCCAAACTCTTTTCGAACTTCTCCTTCAGTCAAATTCATCCAGGAGCTGAACTCCTTTTGGACTTCTCCTTCAGTCAGATTTCTCCAAGTGCCAAACTCTTTCTGGACTTCTCCATTAGTTGAAGTCCATCCGGATTCCTCCAGTAGATTACTTTCAGATTTCAAGTAGTATTCCTTCCGGATGATTCCCTCTAGCCATATTCCCTTTAGGAGTCCAAACTCCTTTGGAATTGATATATGTCAATGCTCTTCTTAAACCAATGCTTGCTTCCTCTAGACTTTGACTATTAAATCTCAACGAATGGGCACATCACAACAACAAACATCTCTTTCCATAATAAACTCCATGTGGCCCCAAGCGGCCAACTACCGGACGGTTATGACTATCATTTATCAGTCTACTACAAGCGATTCCACTATCGAATGGTTATGACTGTCATTATCAGTCTACTATGGGTGACACCTCTCTCCATAATAAATTTCATGTGGCCCTGAGCAACCCATGATCGAATGGTTACGACTATCATCTATCAGTCTGCTCTAGACTTTGTCTATAAAAAGGGACCCTTTAGATACATTTTCTCTAAGCTCTCTTCTCTTTTTCAAAACTCTGCTGAATTCTTTCCTGAGCACTCCATTCCTGTTGGCCAGAAGAGCTGACTTGATCATCGGAGGATTCTACCAGACCCACCACTACCGACTTCGGATGGGACTTTAGTTTGCAGGTCATCAGCGGTGATCTCTTCTTCCTCAACTCCAGTTCGATCCGACGTCAACCAGATTCTACACCAACAGCAACCATCATTATCAGTCTGCTATAGGTGACACCTCTCTCCATAATAAATTTTACGTGGCCCCGAGTGGCCCACGATTGGATGGTTATGACTGTCATCTATTAGTCTGCTCCAGGCCCATCTATAAAAAGAGATTCTTCAGATACATTTTCTCTAAGCTCTCTTTTCCTTCCCAAAATCCTGCTGAATTCTTTCCTGAGCACTCCATTCTTGTTGGCCAGAAGAGCTGACTTGATCATCGGAGGATCCTACCAGAGCCACTACCACTGACTTTAGATGAAACTTTATTTTGTAGGTCACCAATGGTGTCCTCTTCTTCCTCAATTCTAGCTCGATTTAGCGTCAACCAGATTCTGCACCAACAGAAACAGTCTCTTTGCACATTCTAATTTAAAATCATATTGAACATAAGGATATATATCAATCATGATATATAACAAACATAATAGCATGTATAATCATTCTAGGACAACCATCATCACATAGTGAACATTTGTCACTATGCTAGGGCAACCTTACAGAATGATATACATGACAATCTAATTACAAATAATTAAACGTGACCTCATCACATTAAAAATATGCTAAAATTTCAAATATGATCATATCATATTGACAATTTTGCCATTAAAGGATAAACATAACAACATATAATTTAGTCTAATAAGGTTTGCTCTGATACCATTGTTGGGTTTGGTGTGCAGAGCGGAAGCATGGATTTAAAAAAAAAATAATGAAATCATAAAACCAAACCAAAAATTTAGGACCATCTTATTAGAATTTAAATCATATAATATGCATTTATGATATATAAGAGGATATTGGAACATACCTCTGATCGTAAAATTCTAATTTGACTCTGATCTCCGACAGCAATCTATCAGGGGTTCCATCAGGTGCCCACATGTTCACCCTCCAATGTTGATCCACATGGAGACTTGATCAAGATACCAACACTTTTGATTATTTTAATTAAAATTCTTATAAGAAGAACTTTAATTATTTGGGCATAACTTCTCTTAGCCTTTAATGTCACCCTCTTAGCCTTTCCTTGCCTTCCTTTCTTGTTTCATGTCTCCTTAATTTTTATTTCTAATCTCTTTATCTTATTGGAAGACTTCTTGTCCTAAAATCAAGATCTTATCTAGACAAGAGAAAAGGAATAAAGAAAATTAGACCAGAGAATCTATTGTAAGAAAAAAGGGAGGAATTTCTGATCCTTGGACTCTCGATGCACACCCCTATTTATAATATATGTAGTGGTGCTTCCACAATTTCTCATGCCCTTTTCCTAGGCATATCTCATGCCCATCCAACCTTCTCACACCCCACTAGAAAAATACACCATATGGAAGCACGAGAATTAGTTTTAAGAGTCGCTTCAAGCAGAAGGACTCTTCAAAACATAATTCTTCATGGTTTCACAAATGTTACATAGTTTTTCATTCTCTTTGGTGCCACCAATAAAGGGTTTTGATCTGATGAGAATGCCATCCAATGGCTCTCATCTCATGTGCCAATTTCAGATGGGGTGTGGAAGAAAAGTCAATGCCTTATCAACTTGGACTTGGACCAAGAGGCACCAAGATAAGGAGGAGCGTCTAGGAGTCTTGTTCCATTTAAATTACTTTTAAATACCAAAGTGTTTAATCTATAGAAGGACTCTTGGGCACCTTCTTTCAGATTCAACACTACATAACATAAGTTACATAAAATAAAAATGGATAAGACAACAAAGATGGGGCTGCAACCAAAATAATGCGCTAAGAGTCCATGGTGCATAAAACACCTCCCCACGCACAAGAGATAGACTCTTTGGAGCATGGGATTCTAGTATGTGAGGCCCAAACCTAGGTCAATAATCAAAGGGTTAATCTAATTAAGGACCAAATCAGATTTGACCCAAATTGAATCTAACTAGCCCAAATCGGAACCCGTTTTGAATTTTGGTGCTAGGATTTGCAACATGTGCTAGCATCTTCATCTTGCAAACATGATCTAATCCAATTAGACCCTATCAATTTTCTTTGTGTGTGACCCATTAATTTTTACATCTTGCCAGCAGTGGGTTCGGATGCGATTTGACCTAATCTGATTAGAACTCAACCAAATCGATTTAGGTCAAAATTTGCTAACCCGATTCAGCCAATTAGAACACTTTCTAATTAATGGTCAAATTAATTTTTTTAATTCGATCAAACCCACTAGATAAGGTTGATGTCTAGCAACATATCATGTCGACCTGAAAGATATGGAATTTTGATGAAAATACCAAAATCTATCCTTCAGTGGAAAGTTATCGTGCAACAAGATCCTTCGATCATCCTATATCCCGAATATTACTCTGGGTATGAAAATATGTCAAATCCAATATCATATTCATATTTCTCTCAATCTTATGATGATGATTTAATTAATAAAATATTAGAAATCATTTTTAATTTTCATCATGCTTTGATCAAAGACTTCCTAAATCATCATTTGATTGAAGCAGATAGGATGTGATCTTCTCTTACTAGGAGTGATCAATTTCATCTTGACTTACTCATAATCTTCATATATAATCCATCATATTAAGAACATCCCATACATGACTAAGTCATGAATGAGTACGAACCAAAATATGGATTCATACATATAAGATTCTATGGTAGTCTCAGGTTAAAGGATTACATGCACAACTCCCACTATGAGAACCATCTATTGACACTAGATAAGACTCCATTAGATGTTCTCGAGTTGGATTAATTCAGTGAACTCATTCTCTAATGAGCATCGACATCCTTATATTAGTATCATACACAAGTGATAGTGAGATCAATCACCCTTTCATCAAGCATACATAGGATTTGCCAGTCTTTCCAGAAACATTAATCTCCAACTCAATGTTCCATCAATCAAGAATATTTTAGATTAGGATTTTGAGGTTTTGGATCTCACTAGTATGATCTCATCATAATCCTAAAACCATAGCCCTAATTTATGGGATTTATCATTATCTTAAATAAATAATTAAGTTGCAGTATACGATGAAATAAAATATCTTTATTTATTTGAAAATGTCATTATATGAGTGTGGAAGATAAAAGAATTGCCCATCAAAATATAAATTTTGATTGGCTTAAGGACATATTCTTTTCAATGTAGGGGTACATCATCATTGAACGTGACCAACTGCAGCGCATTTTGCGATAGAGAATGTCTCTGATGGGATATAGGTATAAGTATCCCTTAGACCTGAGATCACCTCAATGGCTTGCAAGCAACTCACTGTCCTTTGGTACTGGACTAACTAAATTTTTAATTTAGTAATGAAAGGCTTCTGGACATAGTTAAGTACTTGCAAAGTTGATGTGTGATCAAGATGGAATTGACCACTCCAAGAGTTGGAGAAGAATGTATCACTGTATTTCAATATAGCAAAACCTTAGCTAGGATAATCCATGAGATGAATTTGGTATTTTGAAATATAATATGGACAGTCTAATCAAAGTTGATAGCTGAACTCTAAGGTATCCTATGAGCATTTTGGTCAAGGGGATGAATTATATGAAAACTATATCCACATGGATTCTAAGGATGTTGTTCTACACATTCGACCTATCCGACCGTCAGGTACCATTGCTAGATGATCACTTTGACTGGTACAAAAATTTATTTCTATACTATCAACTTAGGTTTGGATCTATCATGATCCGATTGGATGATAGATCAATGATTAACAATCATTCTAGGATTAAATAATCAATACGATTGGTATTTAACCTAGTGCAAGTGTTGCAGGAGGATCAATTAGCAATTAGAATGCCAATTGGCTTAATTTGATTAAGTCAGAGGGCTAAGATTAAGTTTAGTTAAATATGATTTAATTAAATTTGATTTGGGCTTGATTTGATCAAGTTCAATTGGCTTATTGGATAAGCCAATTGCAAGAAAGAACTAGTCCAAGTTCAATTAGGACAAGTATTAACCCAATTTCTAATTTGATTAAAAATTAAATCTAAATTTAATATAATTTAATTTAATTTAGTTAATATCATAATTGGACTAAGACCTATTCTAATTGGGTTGAATTAATTTAGATTTTATTTAGTTCCAATAGCTTATTTATCCAAGTCAAAATAGAAGTTCTACTGAGACTAGGACTTCTTACCTTGCACCACTTGGACTCGCATGCCCTACCCATGCCTTATTCCTCTTATTTGTTCATGGAATCCACTTCTCTCAGGCCCTTCATGCACGTCCACTTGCTCTCTTTTTTTCTTATATGGAAAGCTTATTGTGGACCAAGTCAAATAGATTAGTTGTTTTAAAATCAAACTCTATTAGATACAGTTTGTTGTAACCAAAACTTCTTCCTTATTTGTGCTGCCCACAACCATGAAATTTCACTGAAATTTTTGTGGATTTATGAATGTTTTTGTGCACCTTTTTCTGGTGGTCCATGGAAAATACAAAGTAGGGGCCACCCAAGTGTTGGGCATCCAAATAACTTGCTATATTGGTTCTTTCCTAGTCTAAGAATTTGACCCAACAAGGACTCCTCTATAACTCATTATATATGATGAATTTTGGCTTAATTTTGGGACATGTTATAGATATTGGAGAGTGATTTTGGTTGTGTGAATACCAGGATGAGAGACCTCTTGGGCATTGGGTTTTCATAGACACCAATCTAGGTGTCTAGGTGAGAGAACAGAGAAGAAGAAGAGGGTCTTCTTTTAGGGTTGCTTTGTTCTTCTCTTATCCTCCTCTTTTAAGATATTTTTTGAGAGTGTCTCAGATCTAAAATCTCTCCTCTTTCTTTTATTCTTTGAAGAATTCTAAATCTAGAAGAAAAAAGCATCAGATCGGCTGTCATAGATGGATCAGCATAATATGGTTCTAGCATACTGTGCCGATTTCCTGCGTAGGACTTCTGATCATAGTTCATGCACTCATGTGGACATCTCTTAGAGGTTGGACATGTCTATGGCTTAGAGCATCATCCTCAAGCTTGGATCAGTAAGTTAGAATATTTAACTTGCATAGATAATACAGATCTGATCTATTTTTACATACCTGCATTAGATATAGTGTAGATGCATGTTGATATGATCAACATGTTCTTTTTTCTTTATATTTTTAATTTTTGATTTAATCTCATACCATAATAATATAATAGGATCTTAGATCCAGGAATTCTTTATTTTTTATAAATAAATTTTAATTTATTTTAGTATTTTACTACCTAATCTTGAAAAAGTTTCAAAATTTAGTCCTAAAATCCTAGATCTGGTTCCTTCAGTATCTTTAAGTATCATATTCTTCAACTCTTTTTCTTGATTATCTACATCCATATCAAGTTCTTCTTTTCTTGCTTTAAGAGAGTTAGTTTCATCAAAGATGACATGTATGGATTTCTTTACAGCTAATGTTCTTTTATGAAACACTCTATAAGCTCAACTATTTGTTGAATAACAAAGAAAAATTCCTTCATCTGATTTTGCATCAAATTTATCTAATTTATCTTTACCATTTATCAAAATGAAACATTTGCATTCAAAGCTTTAAAATATAAAACATTAGATTTCTTTTCTTTGTAAAGTGCATATTGAGTTTTCTTCAAGATAGGTCTAATTAATGCTCTATTTGGCACATAGCATGCAGTGTTAATAGCTTCCGTCCAAAAATATTTTGAAAGGTTACTTTTAAAAAGAATGGTCCATGCCATTTCAATTAATGTTTTATTTTTTCTTTCCACTATCCTATTTTGTTACAATGTCCTAGGAGTTGAAAAGTTATGATTTATTCCATTCTTAGAACAAAAACTTTCAAATTTTTGATTTTTAAATTTCATGCCATTTCTTATGTGCAAAACATTGTATCCTTTTTCTTTTGTTATTTTATTAAATAGCTCAACAAATATATCAAAAGTATTATCTTTATGAGATAAAAGTAAAATCCAAATATATCTTGAAAAATCATCTATTACAACAAAGCCATATCTTTTTTCTTCTAGATTAGTAGTTGAAATTGGTCTAAATAAATCCATATGAAGTAACTCTAGAGGTCTAGCTATTGAGATAATATTCTTGGATTTGAAAAATGATTTTGTTTGTTTCCCAAGTTGACATACTTTGCAAATCTTGTTCTTTTAAAAATTTATTTTGGCTAAGCCTTTTACCAAATCAAGCTTAATTAATCTAGATAATGAGTCCATGCTTACATGACCTATCTTATTATGCCATATCCTACTAGATTCATTTACTTTAGCACTCATAGCAACAAGACATTCAACATTTTCATTTTTGAGTTCATCAAGATCAATAATATAAACATTGCCATATCTTTTTTCTATGAACTTAATGCTATCATCAAATGAATTAGTTACCATACAACAAGATGATTTAAATGAAATATTGAAATTTCTATCACATAATTGACTAATACTAAGTAGGTTGTGCATTAACCATCAACAAGCAATACATTTTCTATACAAGTAGAGGGTGTAATTAAAATGTTATCGAGACCAACAATTTTGTCTTTACCATTGTCTCCAAATGTCACCACACCTCCATCCATTACTTCAAGAAAGATACATTGAGATCTATCTCCCATCATGTGCCTCGAATATTTACTATCTAGATACCATTTTCTTTTAGCTCTCACGGATGCCAAGTACACGTATACACAAAATCAAATAAATTTAGGTACCCAAGTTAACTTAGATCCTTTAAGGTTAGTACAAATATCCTTTTGGAAGACAAACTTGTCTTATCTTTGATTGGTTTGTATTAAACTTCTTACTTGCATTTATTTTGCATTCAACCACTTTGTGCATAATTTTGTTACATTTAAAGCAAGTTATGGTTTTAATTTGATTTTGAGATCTTTCAAATACATTTTTTTAGAAATTTTTGTTTTCTTTGTGGATTATATCCTAATCCCACTTTATCAAAAATCATTCTTTGATTATCAATCAATGTTTGAAGATTTTTTTAACTAATTATATATCTATCCATAATTGATCCTAGTCTTACTATCTCATCTTGCAAGGATACATTTTTTTCATTAGATTCATCTAATTTATTTTGTAGTTCTTTCATTTCTTTTTCTACTTTAGCTTTATCTTTGGTTAAGAGTTGATTATCTTTCTTTAATTCTTTATTCTTATATGATAACTTTCTAAAGTCACTAATTAATTCATTGAAAGCATTATATAATTCTTCAAATGTAAAATCTAAAATTGAAGTATCATTATTTACCTCATCATTATTGTGTGCCATAAGGCAAAGATTTGCCTTTTCTTCCTTTTAATATCTTCCTAACTTGAGGAAGAGTCCTTATCATTGCTCTATGTGGCTTTATATACTTTCTTCTTTATTCTCTTGGAGCTTTTCTTCAATATGGGATAGTCCATCCAGAAGTGTCCGGATTTCATGCACTCATAGCAAAGAGGTGATTGTTTCTTTTTTTTTTTCCTTCTCTTTCTCTTTGCTACCTTCTTCATTATGGTATTTTCTTCTAGGCTTAAATTTCTTTCTTCTTTTCATGAACTTCTTGAATCTTCTTGCTATCATGGCCATCTCCTCATCATCTTTCGAGTCTTCTTTAGAATCACTCTCTTCTTCATGGATGGTAGCAGCCTTGAGGACTATGGTTTTTTTCTTCACCTCTTCTTCCTTCCCTTGATTCATATTTAGCTCATGGGTCATAAGAGATCCAAAGAGCTCTTCTAAAGTTAACTTATTTATATCCTTTACTTTTTGAATGGCAGTTACTTTTGGCTCCCAATTCTTCGACAAGGATTTAAGAATTTTACACACAATATCACTACTTGGATAGTCTTTTCCAAGACTCTTTAAACCATTTAATATATCGATGAATCTTGTGAATATTTCAATGATAGTTTTATGTGGTTTCATTTTGAATAATTTATACTTGTGTACCAATATGTTTATCTTGGATTCTTTGACTTGATTAGTACCCTCATGGATAACTTCAAGTCTATCCCAAATTTCTTTGGTGGATGAACATGTTAATATTCTATTAAACTCATTTGCATCCAAAGCATAATATAACATATTCATTACTTTGGCATTGAGTTATGCTTCTCTTTTGTAATGTTCATACCAATCCTTTTTAGACTTTGGAATGAACATGCCATTAATTATGATTGTGGGTGTATAAGGATCTTTCACTATGACATTCCTCATGTCATAGTCTTGTGCTTGAATAAATATCCTTATTTTTGCTTTTCAATAGGTATAATTATTTCCATTGAAAAGCGGTGATCTATTGGTTAATTTTTCTTCAACCAATGAATTCCCAATTAGGTTTGCCATTAAATCTTTAGCTCTATGACCGTTAGGTGAATAACTAATATTAGAGCGTCTACTTTGATACCACTTATTCCTAAGGATGGCTACCCAAGAGAGAGGGTGAATTGTACATTTAAAAATTTAAACTCTAATTATGCTGAATTTTGAACTTGTGTGCTTGGTGAAAAAATGTGATAAACAAGTATAGAATAAAAGCAATAAAAATAACACAATGACCAACATAAATACCAAGCTTTTATAGTGGTTCGATGCCAAACTCAACACCTAGATCCACTCCTCAAGTAAATCACTAGAGAATTCAACTATAATCACTTAATTGATTATAGTTTGATTATTTTTCTTGGGCTCACAATCTAACCCAGTTGATTTTGACCTTGGCTCATCAACTACAATCTTTTTCGGGCTAACAATTATTGATTTTGACCTTGGCTCACCAATCAAACCTTTAAAATGTCAACTCTAAGCTTGGACTAACCCCAAGTTTCTCAACCTAAGAAACTTGTAAACAAATAAGATACAATGATTAAAGGAGTTTGTGAATGGATGACGTGATTGCTCTTGTTCTTCTTCTTGAATGCTTGAGAGAAGTTAGTGAAGCTCTTCAATGATTTTCTTTGACTTCTCTCACTTTGAGGATGATTGGAAGGATAAGATGATCTCAAGAAAATAATTTCTTGACTTTACTTAATGGCTCTCAATGAATGAACTTGGTGTAGACTTGAAGGCTCTTGAATATATATCACAAAAATTTTCTTGAAGTTCTTAAATATCTCTTATATATTTTAAGGCTTTCCCACCACTCAAAAATACCTAAGGAGGCCCCATTCAATGTTCTAGCCATTAGGCACAAAAATCTAGCCATTGAAAAAAAGTTGGGGCAGAAAAAGTATAGTTCTGGAAAAAAACTAGCCGTTACAGTGATTTAGTTGACTAACCTTCTTGATTTAATCGACTAAATCCTCTGGATCCTCAAATTTGGCATTTTCTATGCTTTCTATCTTCTGCAGTCTTCTGAGATATAATCGACTAATTTTTCAGATTTAATCAACAATGTTTTCTGGGTCCAAAATTTTTATTTTTCTATCCTTTCTGCTTTGGCTCTTCTCTGATACATAGTTGACTAACTCTTAGAACTTAGTTGACTAAGTCCCCTGGGTTCTGAATTCTCATTTTTTGTGCTTTCTATATTTTGGTATTTTTTGATACTTAGTCGACTAACTCTTAGAATTTAGTCGAATAAGTTTTTTGAGTTCTGAATTTTTATTTTTTGTGTTTTCTATATTTTGCTATCTTCTGATACTTAGTTGACTAACTCCTAGCTTTATCGACTAAGATGCATGCAAAGCATGCCGTTTGGTTTTTGACAGTCTTTCTTTTTCAATTTTTTTTGTAGACTAGACTTACTTTCTAAACTTAATTTATCTCTCATTAACAATTCTTTTTAAGGTGTATCAAGTCTTGATTTTCTTCAAGAACCTCTTGATTGATGATACTCTATTTGATTGATGAAAGTCACTTAGAGCATTGTAAATGCTTGAAATTTAAACTACATATTCTCAAAAATAATATTAGTAACTTAACAAATTATACTTAAACACTTTTGTTATAATCAAAATCAATTCAAGGGTCAACATAAGGTTAGTTAAAGAATGGACTAAATTAAAGTAATTGATCAAATCTAACCAAATGTTGAATTAGATTAGGTCAAGGACACTCTAGATTTAACTTCAATAGTTATAGTTGGATGAGTCTATGTCCTTAATAGAGACCAAGATGGACTTAACTTATGGCTACACGGTTGAGCTCAAAATTACTAGGTTGATCAGATTGAACCTAATTAATCAGTTAGTGTCTAAGGTATGTTTGGCAGTCAAGACTAGTGGTTTTTAATTAGGAGCTAGTCGCATTGATTTGATCTTTAATGAGTTAATAGCATATTCCTTCAACTGATCTCACTTACCTGGCCGATAAAGTCGATTAGGATTTGATTAGATCACTTGATAATTTGGATTGACCCATGTTATTAGGAATCAGTTTGACTGATTTAAATAAGTAAGACTAAATTAGGTACCCATGGACCTAAATTGATCATAGTCCTAACCTATTGACTTGGTAAAGTTAGTGGGTGGATTTGACTTGGTGAAGTTAGTGGGAGTAAATTGGTCTACGTCGTTTCTATCCTTAAATCACATGTAATCTAAATTTTCTAAATTATTAGGTCCTTAAAAATGACTAAGTTATGGGGATAACTGAGTCATAGCCTTTCATTATGGTGGATAGCAATGGATCGAATTTTCTAGGTGGATATTGGAGGTGCCTTACACCTGGTGTTCATCTGAATATTGAAATTACTGTCTATCATATGATGATTAGGTTGCACTCTCTTAATAGTGATCAGGTTCTCTAGTGCTTTGCATGGGCTTTGTTATCATTTGTTTGATGCATCGAACTCAATCATGTTAATAGTTGGATCTAACCAGATCTTTTCAGTGGAGGCCATAGCCTACTGAATTAGCTTTTGAGGCAAAATAGAATGGCTAGTGTTAGTCGGCTTCATTCACTGTTAGACAATGATAAGCTTTTAGGATCTAATTATGAGAAGTCTAGTATTGACTCTAATTTAGTAGACCTAAAGAAAAATTATCCTCTAGACCTAAATAGGCTGAAGAAGAAAAATCAGCAAGTGGTTGCTGGTCAAGGCTATTATATGATAACACTTTGTAATTTCTCTATTTATGATACATCTACCTGGATATTAGATATCGGGAGTCCAATTCATATATGCAATTCATTGCATGAACTTCAAATTGGTAGAAAATTTTAGAATAGTGATAGATTTCTGAATGTTGGGGATGGAAGTAAAGTTTCAATCCTAGCATTGGAAACTCTTGAGCTTATTTTCAAAAATAATAATGTTGTTTTAAATGATTGTCACTATTATCCAACTTTTATGATGAACATAATATCTTTTGAGCTTTTGGCTCAGGATCGTTATTATTTATCAATAAAAGAAAATTATTGTGATATTATTATGAATAATGTTACAGTAATGTGAGGATAATTAAGAAATGGCATTTATATATTGTCATAGCCTATTAGTATAATGTACATATCTAATAAACATCCAAAACAAGATGATGTCACTGATGCCTATCTTTAACACTATCAGCTCAATCATATAAATAAGAATAGGATAAATAGGTTAGTTAACGAGAACATCCTTGACATCGATTATTGTGAATCATTGACTATCTATGAGTCCTGCCTTCTTGATAAGATGACCAAATCATCTTTCACTGAAAAGGATGAACGAGCTACTGATCTTCTGGATCTAGTACATAGTGATGTATGTGGACCTATGAACACATGTGCTAGAGATGGATTCTACTACTTCATCACATTTACTGATGACCTATCTAAAGAAACCAGATCTACGATTTTAGGGCAAGATCTTGAAACTTTTTCAAGATCAGACAGCAAAAGACTAAAATTAATCAAAATTAATTTTAAATATTAGAGAATACCCTAGATCTAGCAACCTATTACATGATCATGGGATGCCATTAAATCAAAAATTAAAATATAATGAAGAAACTAAAACATGTTGATCACATCAACATCTATATACCCTACATCTAATGCAGGTATGAAAATAATAGATCAGTTCTATTACCTATGCAAGTTAAACATTCTAACTTGCTGATCCCAACTTGAGGATGAAGTTGCAAGCCGCACATGCATCCGACCTCTAGGAGTTGTCCATACGAGCTCATGAATCATGATCAGAAGTCCTGATGTAAGAAATCAGCATAGTATGCTAGTACTATGCTGATCCTTCTTTGACGGTCGATCAGATGCCTTCTTCTTTTGGATTTGGACTTTGTCAAAGAGGAGAAGGAGAAGAGGAGGTTTCAGATGTAAGACACTCTTAGAAAACTTAAAGGAGGAAGGAAAGAGGTTAACACAGCAATCCTAGAAGAAGACCCTCTTCTTCTTCTCTTTGCTCTCACCTAGACACCTAGTTTGGTGTCTATGAAACCCCAATGCCCAAGGATCCTCTCTCCCTGATTTTCACACACCCCAAAGCTCACTCAATGGTCTATAACCTCACAAAAAATCAGCCCAAAATACATCCTAAATATATAGGAAAAGAGGAGTCCTTTTCTAGGTTAAAAATTAGATAAGGAATGTCCAATTTAGGCAAGCCAAGGGGCACCCAACTCTTGGGCACCCTCTCCAAAATTTTAAGCATGGACCATCAGAAAAAATTGCACAAAACCTTTTCCTTTCTACCATGAGAAATAGAGAGAAAAATAGGAAGGAGGGCAATACACATGGGAAGAGGAGTTTTGGTTTTTTAAAACACTATCTCATAGGATTTGAAACCAAAACAAATTCCCTTCTTTGACTTGATCCACTACCTAATTTCCATATGAGAAAGAGAGGAGAGGAGGGCGTGCATAAGAAGGCCTAGGAGATATTTTTTTCACTCGAAATAGAGGAGAAATAGGGCATGGGCCGTGTGGGGCTATGGTAGCGCATGGTGGAATCCTAGTCTTGCTAGGATTCCATCTATGACTTGGTCAAAGTGGTTTCTTAAACCAAATTAAATAAAAACCAAGTCAACCAAATTTAATTGGACCCTAACCCAATTAATGACATAACTAAATTTAATTTAATTTTAATTTAATTTTTTAATTAAATAAAAAAATTGGGTTGACCTAAGTCCTAATTGAACTAGGACTAGTTTATCCTTGTACTTGGCTTATCCAATAAGCCAATCGGACATGATCCAATAAAATCCAAACTAAATCTAATTAAATAATATTTAATTAAACTTAATCTCAATTTTGTGGCTTATCAAATTAAGTTAATTAGCAATCTAATTGCTAATCGATCCTCCTGCAACACTTGCACTAGGTTAAACATCAATCGTATTGATTGTTTAACCCTAGAACGATTCTTAATCGTTGATCAACCATCCAATCTGATCATGAGCTCTAATATGTGTGACCTCATCAATTCGAACCTAAGTAGATAGCATAGAAATAGATTTCTATACTAATTGATATAATCATCTAGCAATGATATCCGATGGCCAGATAGATCGAATGTGTAGAACAACATCCTTAGAACCCATGTGGATATAGTTTTCATATAATTCATCCCCTTGACCAAAATGTTCGTAGGATACCTCAGAGTTCAACTGTCAACTCTGATCAAGTTGTCCACATTATATTTTAAAATATCAAATTCATTTGATGGATTATCTTGGCTAAGATTTTGCTATATTGAAATACAGTGATACATTCTTCTCCAACTCTTAGAGTGGTCAATCCCATCTTGATCACACACTGACTTTGTGTTGTTCCTATGGCTACTCGGAGCCACAACCATAGATCCGATCTCTTGTGTGAATCTGGGTGTTAATCCAGCAAACTAAAAAAGATCTAAGAAAGATGAGAGAAGCTAGGGTTTTTGGCTTTGGAACCAGAGAGGAGAGAAGAGGGTTAGGAAGAAAAGCTCAATTGTATTCCAACCTTATTGTAAAAATTACAATATCTTAGTTTATATACCCTAAATTTTCCACATGAATCCAAATAAACCCCAGCTCAAAAACTCTCCTAGGCTAACCCAACCCACACATGAATTAGCCTCCTTTAAGACCTCCTGAACCAGGCCTTAAGACCCCTAGAATCAACCCAAACCCTAGCCTAAAATAGACCCTTGCGTAACTCTGCTCGCGCACTGAGCCAGCTAAGTTCCACTGGGTCGGCTCAATCTGAAACTAAGCCAGCCCAGTCTTGTGCTGTGCCAGTAGTCCTAAATGCGCAGCTCTCTATTTTTCTTGTGCTCTAAGACTTAGCTGATCCAGTTTTGAATTGAGCTGGCTAACTTGCAGAAAATCCTTTTTCTATAGCCTTCAAGCTTCGACTTTGGTTTCTTACTCCACCTTGTGTCCCAGGTCTTCGAAGCACCAACCAAGTCTCTTGAGGCCCTCAATACCTAAACCTCAAGCCCACGAAGAGCTACATGCTGCCTCCATCCTAGAACAACTCCTATCCAAGCCCTAGGACCACACCTGTCTTAGCCTCTCCGAAGCCCTCACCCTAGCTCTGCCCATGGCCTCCCAAGACTTGGGAGCACTACACCACCTACAATCTCCACCTTGGTGTACCCAAGGCTTGGCACACCTGGCAACATCCCCCTGCACGATCCCGTTGTCCATGCATGTCCTAATAGCCCCTCGTGCTCACTTTGCCACTACCATTCCTCTTTAGCTGCTGAGCTCCCTTTAAGACCTTTGGGATGATCGCCTCCATCGCTGAAGTCCTTGGCTTGTTCCTTTAAACCACTTTTGGAGTTGTAGGTATCCTTTTGTTTGGCAGCTGCATCACTTATCCTGGACTTTCCTGGAGATCATGCAATGTTCCTTTACCAACAGTCGCGACATATCCTAATGCTCCACCTGACACTATCCCCTCAGAGCCATGCTTGTCTTCCTGCACAATCCTCTCCACCCAGATCTGTACAGCCCCAGCATTGGTGCTAGGATATAGGTCCTCCCTCTACATCTCCTTACTCTGAACCTGTGTCACAGCTTCCTCCACCCATGAAGCCACCTCTGCTCGGTGCTCCACCTGGAGCTGAAGTCCTCTTGATGCCACAAAAGCTGACTCTATCTTCGAGTCCTCTGAGGCTAGCCACCCAATGCTACACTACTGGGCCTACCGCTATACCTCGAATACCATCTCTGTCCCTTCGGATCCTCTACACTCCGTAGATCTATCTGAAACCCTTTCAGATACACCGCATCCTATGGGCTCCTCCGAGACCACCATGATTTTATCTGAATCTTCACTTTTAGTGACTATACTGATGGAATTTGAGCTTTCTCCTCCCTTACACTTCTTCCAAAGCGGACACTCCCACTTAAAGTGCCCTGCTTCTCTGCACTTGAAGCATCTCTTGGACCACATTCTGCCCCTCTGTTTGTCCTTTTTCTTTCCTTTTTTGTGCTTCTCTGAAACCACAAGACTCTCCTGGAAGACCTGCCTCTTCGTCATCCATTTCTATTGCTCGTTGGATCTGAGCACTGATACAATCTCCTCGTACATCAGTATCTTCTTACCATATAGCAATGTTATCACCAATAGATCAAAGCTCTCGAGTAGCGAACACAGCAACAATAGACTCTTATCCTCCTCTTCTAAATACATCCCTATATTGGGCAAGTCCATGCTCATCTGATCGAACTGCTGAATATGCCCCGCAACATCATCGCCCTCCTGCATCTGAAGGCTGTACAGTTGCTTCTTCAGCATCAACTTATTGTACATGTTCTTCCCTATGTACAACTACTGTAACCTTGACCATAATCCCTTGAGTGTTCTCTATTCTAACACACCATATAAAACCTCATCCGCCAAATAAGCCCTAATTGTGGCACATGCCCTTTTCTCTAAGGACACCCACTCCTTGTTTGTCATCTCCCCCAGCTTATCCTCCAAGATTGAATCCAGCTTCATTTGAACCAGCAGATCCTTCACCCTTACCATCCACATGGTGAAACTTTTCTTTCCATCAAACTTCTCTAATCCTACCTTCAACCCACTATTCTCCATGATCAATCTAAATCAAATAACAACAAACAGATAGATCTGAAAAATATGTTGACTAGGGATGGTGGACAGCAGCCCTATGATCTCTTCCTTCCTCACGAAGTCTGGAGAAAGCCTTTTGATCTGAATCTCACTGTTGATCTCTACTGAAAATCAATCTTCTTCCTTCTCCATGCTCAATTAAGCTCAGATACCAATTGTTGTTTCTATGGCTGCTCAGAGCCACAGTCGTAGATCCGATCTCTTGCGTGAACCTAGGTATTAATCCAGCAAACTAAAGAAGATCTAAGAAAGATGAGAGAAGCTAGAGTTTTTGGCATTGAAACCAGAGAGAAGAGAGAAGAGGGTTAGGGAGAAAAGCTTAATTGTATTCCAACCTTGTTGTAAAAGTTACAATATCCTGGTTTATATATCCTAGAGTTTCCACATGAATCCTAATAAACCCTAGCTCAAAAACTCCCATTGGCTAACCCAACCCATACATGAATTAGCCCACTTTAAGACCTCTTGAACCAAGCCTTAAGACCCCTAGGGTCAACCCAGATCCTAGCCCAAAATAGACCCTCGCGTAACTCTGCCCGCGCACTGAGCCGGCATAGTCTCAGCACTAACCCGATTAAGTTCCACTAGGTCAGCTCAGTCTGAAACTAAGCCAGCCTAATCTTGTGCCATGCCAACAGTTTTGAACTTGCGGCTCTTTATTTTGCCTATGCTCTGAGACTTAGCCGACCTAATTTTGGACTAAGCCGGCTAACCTACAGAAAATTCTTTTTCTATAGCTTTCAAGCTTCGACTTTGGTTCCTTGCTCCACCTTGTGTCCTTGGTCTCCGAAGCACCAACTAAGCCTCTTGAGGCCCTCAATACCTGAACCTCAAGTCCGTGAAGAGCTACATGCCACCTCTACCCTAGAATAACTCCTGTCCTAGCCCTAGGATCACACCTATCCTAGCCTTCCTGGAGCCCTCACCCTGTCTCTGCCCGTGGCCTCCCAAGGCTTGGGAGCACCACACCATCTACACTTTGCAAGTACTTGACTGTGCCCAGAAGTCTTTCGTTATTGAATTAGAAATTTAGTTAGTCTAGTACTAAAGCATAGTGTGTTGCTTGCAAGTAACTAAGGTGATCTCAGGTCTAAGAGATATTTATACCTATATCCCATCAGAGACATTCTCGATAGTAGAATGCTCTGGAGTTGGTCACGTTCAATGATGATATATCCATACATCTCACCTGTATGCCATACCAGTGTCTCCACACTCCTTGGTTAAGAGGATATCCAATCTATATGGCATACAGCGATCTACGCTCGATAGATGTTGTCGTCCTAATTAACAACCTAACATTTGGTCATGAACAAATTTAAGGACTAATCGATAAATTCTTTTTTTATCGAAGCTAAATAGTCCTAAGGACTTTATCACAATAATGAAGTTCATTAGAAGATGAATATTTTAGAATAAAAAATATTAAAAATATATTTTATTTATTAATGAATCAATTATGGATGTAATATAGCTCAACCATCAACAGACTGACGATTAGTTTTAGGACACATTTTCCAACAGCTCCTACTTATCCTAAAGCCACTTGGTACAGTATCTAATATCTATCTTCGACTTATGGTTGTCAAACTTCTTTATTGTTAGGGCACTAGTGAGGGGCTCATCTAGGTTTTTCTTTCTATCGATCTTCTGAAGATCGACATCATCTTGACCCATGATCTTTCATATTAGGTGGAAGCAGCATAGGATGTGCTTCATCCGGTGGTGTGCCTTTGGTTTCTTCGTCTGAGCTATGGCACCAGTGCTATCGTAGTAAAGCAGGATTGGACCATCTAGGAAGGGTGCTACTCTGAGCTCAATGATAAACTTCTTTAGCTGCACAGCTCCTTCGTGGCACTGATGCTGCAATATACTCTACTTTGTAAATAAAGTCTATCACAGTATGTTGCTTAAAACTCTTACAGTAGATGACTCCACCATTTCAAGTAAAGATATATCCTAACACGCTTCTACTATCATCATGATTAGATTAAAAGCTGGAGTCTGTAAACCCCATAAATTTTAGATCTGACTCGCCATTAACCAACCATTGGTCCTTAGTATTTCTCAAGTACTTAAGGATGGCTTTAAATACTTTCTAGTGGTTTTCTCCAATATCAGACTGGTATCTACTCACTACTCCTAATGAGTATGCCGTGTCTGGTCTCGTACAAGTCATGGCGTATATGATAGATCGCACTACTAAAGCATATGAGACTATACTCATATGCTCTCTCTCTTCAGGAGTTATCGGACAATCCTTCTTAGAGAGAAATTTCATGGCCTATCGGAAGATGTCCCTTTTTAAAATTTTCTATGCTGAAGCTCTTCAGCACAGTATTTATGTACGTGAATTAGGATAACTCAAGCATCTTTTTGAAGGAAAATCCTGATTTTTCGGATCAAGTTCGTTCAAATTTAATTGGATCGAGAGGCATATTTTGAAAAAAAAAAATTCTCCTCTCAGATCCAGATTAGATCTGACACTTCTCAGATCTAATTTATAATCTGATAATTAAGAAAATAAAACTAAATTAATTCTAAATTAATTTTTACCTTGATCTTGGGTAATCTGATTATCTGTTGATGATCCTACAGAAGCTCTGAGGTTCTGGATCTAGCCATGCAAGCATCTGGCCTCCTCCAGTATCCACTCAGGCAAGATCTGGAGATCTTCTCCTTCTCTTTCTTTTCTCCAAAAATCAGATCTAGATCTAATTTGGAGGATCTTCAAAACATCTTCTGAAGATCGTCCGTCGTCTCTGCAGTAGTGCTGCCTTCTTCCTTTTTCATCAGCCTTTCTTGCTTGACTCGCACTAATCAGAAGAACCCAACTTTCTTGGGCATGGAGAGGAGGGAGAGGGCCAGATGGTGGTGTGGAGAAGGGAGAGAGACAGCCTTGGGGCATGGCTTACAATGAACTCCCTGAAAGTGGGCTTAGATAGGGTCTATTTATAGACTCTACTGCGCCATGCAGTGCTGCATCACCCGCGCAATGCTGCATCACCCCAGCCAATCATGTTGCTTCATTCAATCAGATCTAAATCTGATTGGTGGGATGAGAGACCCATGGATTCATCCTAAGGTGGCACCTAAAACTGGTCAAAGTCTATAGATGAGGGTCACCTAGTTTGAATCCAACAAGTAATTTGGAGTCCCATCCGTATGGGACTCCAGCGTCCCTATCCATGGGCGCACACCATCCTAGGTGTGCACCCCCTGCTTTCCAATTTTTAGAGAGAGAACAAGCCCCTATCTGCTCTCCAATAAGTGCATGACACATGGGCAGATGTCCAAGGGTCATAGGTCAATGTTTGACCAAGTCAAAGTACAAGAATTAGCAGGTGACGAAAAATGATAGGTGTTGTCTCAAATTTATCTCATAAATTAAGACAACCCTTTTCTGACTTGGACAAGCTCCAGTTAGACCAGGTAAAGGTCCTTGAGTGAGCACAAACTCATTTGGCTCAGTCGAGATAACTTTTAAGATAGAGAAAAGAGAATGTTAGGCTCAATCATGTGCTAGCATGATTTTCTTGAACCTAATTGAATCTTATTCAAATCAATTGAATTGGGTTAGTCGAATTGATGATATCCAGATCCAAATTCTTATTTGTGTGACCTAGTTAGGTTCAGTTCTGTATGGTAATGGGATATGTCATGATCTCCATCATCGACATCATCGAAACTTCTTTCGATGGATCAGAACTTTTTTGATTCAGACAACTTAGAATGATCGATCATCTAAATCATTCTAATTGCTCCCAAAATCCACCAGTGACACCTAGCAGCATATGGTGGCAACCCATGAAAACTAAAAATGAACCTCTCGATGCAGCTATTTGTATGATTAAGTTTTTCTATCTTGAGCCCCGATCAGATTAGGATTAAGGTGAACTCGTCAAACCCTAATTTCTGTCATATGATTTAATCATTCGATTGAAGTCTGATTTGAGAACCTTAATAGAAACTCTTTCTATTTTTTCACATTCTACCATGGCCATGGGATTATGGACTTGATTCTCATGACTATCATAGGACCGCTCCTCATCCATCGAGATAGATAGATTTCATCTTGGTGCAATCCAATTCCTACAATAAACATGCTATAGCCAACATACACCTCAGAATTTTGAATAGCTACGAGACCGAGTCATGGTGTAGTCAAATTATAACACCCTCAAGGTGAACTACCAATGCACCTCAGGTCAAAGAATCAGACGCACCACTGCAGCATTGAGTCAGTCATCGATGAGAAGGTAGACTTTCTTATGACTACTCAAGGTGGTCACGCTCAGTGCCCTCATTCTCTAACGAGTATCTGTACTCTCGCTTCGGTGTCTCCACACCATAGACTCAAGACTCATCTACTATAAAAAAGCGATTGTACACTAACCTTCCGTATCAATCAAATCCTCATGATGATCCTACGGTCAGGAGCATTTTATGAGTTAATAAATGAAAATTCATGTCTTAAATTTTCAACTCTCGAAAATATGAATTATCATTACCACTAACTCAAGGGATGTATCACAGACACTAAATACACTTATGTGATAGAAAATAACCCACTTTATTATTTATAGTCAAAATTACAATTTTGCCATTAGAGGTGTATAAAAAGTGTCAGCCAATTCTGGCTTCTAGGGCACTCATATCTAACAAACTCCCACTTGACCTAAAGCCAATTGGCTACAAATCTAAGTTCCATCTTCTCAAGGTGGGCTTCGATCTTCTGCTGGCCCAATGGCTTTGTAAACGGATCCACCACATTGTCTGTGGAGTCGACTCTCTTGACCTCAACGTAATCCTTCTCGAGGTAATCGCAAATGAGGTGGTATCGCCGCTCGATGTGCTTGGACTTCTGGTGAGACCTCGGCTCCTTAGCAAAGGCTATAGTGCCATTGTTGTCGTAGTATAGAGGAATGGCATCTGATGGCATCACTCCGATCTCTATGGCAAACTTCTTATACTAGAATGCCTCCTTCGCAGCTTCTAACGCAGCGATATATTCTGCTTCCATGGTGGAATCTGCTATCACTGTCTGTTTGAAACTTTTCTAACTGACAACTCTACCATTGCGCAAAAATAGACTCTCAGATGTCGACTTTCGATCATCTACATCGGACAAAAAGTTCGAGTCTATACACCCATGGACTTGGAGTTCTCCATTACTAAAGACCAACAACATATCCTTAGTTCTTCTCAAGTACTTAAGGATACATTTCATAGAAGTCCAGTGTTCTTCACCTGGATTTGATTGATATCTGCTCGTGACACTCACGGCATGGGCTATATCAGGTCGTGTACATAACATGGCATACATGAGGCTCCCTATTACTGAAGCATAAGGGATCTTGCTCATGCGTTCTATTTCCTCAGGTGTGCTAGGGCACATCTTCTTGGAAAGATGAATACCATGCCTGAAGGGTACTAAACCCCTCTTAGAGTTTTCGATACTAAACCTCTTTAGTACTTCCTCTATGTACATCTTCTGTGAAAGTCCTAGCATCCTATTCGGTCTATCTCTACAGACCTTAATTCCTAGAATAAAGGATGCTTCTCCTAGGTCTTTCATGGAAAATTCTTTAGATAACCACATTTTAACTATGTCAACATGGAAATATCATTCCCGATAAGGAGGATGTCATCCACGTACAATACGAGGAAGACAACAGCGCTCCCACTGACCTTTTTGAAGACACATGGCTCCTCATTTTTGATGAAACCAAATATTTTGATTACATCATTAAAATGAGTGTTGTAGCTCCAAGATGCTTGCTTAAGTCCATATATGGACCTTTGCAGCTTGCAAATCTTATGATCATCATCACTGGATGTGAAACCTAGCAGTTGTTCTATATAGATATCTTCCTCAAGATATCCATTTAGGAATGCCATTTTCACGTCCATTTGTCATATTTCATAATCGAAATAGGCTGCAATGGCAAGCAATGTGCGAATGAATTTTAGCATAGCTACTAGCGAAAAGGTATCCTAATAGTCAATGCCTTTGTATTGACTATAACCTTTTGCCACTAATCTAGCCTTTAATGTCTCCACATTCCCATCTGCACCAATCTTTCTCTTGAAGATCCATTTACACCCAATAGGTACTATACCTTCTGGTAGATCTACCAAGATCCAGACTTGGTTTGAGTGTATCGAGTCAATTTTTGACTTCATTGCCTCTAACTATTTTTCAGAGTCGATATCTGATATCGCCTCGTTATAGGTTTTGGCTACGAGGTGGAGGAGGTAGTGTATGGATTAGCTTAACTTGATTTGGTTCCATTTGGTCCTTAGCTCGTTGCTCTTATGAGACTTTCTCATCGAGCTTGATCTGCTTTTCAATGCCGCTATCTTAAATAAACAATTTTTCAAGAAAGATGTCATGTCGACTCACAATCACATTGTGATCTTCTAAAATATAGAAATAATATCCTAATGACTCTTTAGGATATCCTATGAATCGAGCTCTAAAGGACCTAAAGTCTAACTTGTCCGCTTGTTGTCTTTTGATATGAGCCGGACAACCCCAAATTTGAGATGACTCAGACTTTGTTTCTTACCATGTTATATCTCATATGGTGTGGTAGGAACGGTTTTAGAAGGAACCCTATTCAGTAAGTATATTGCAGTTAACAAACAGTATCCCCAAAGAAAATTAGGAAGGTCTGTGAAGCTCATCATGGATCGAACCATATCTAATAGGGTCTGCTTCCTTCGTTCTGAAATCCCATTGAGTTAAGGTGTTCCTGGTGGAGTCCATTGAGAGACTATGCCATTTTCTTTGAGATAGTCTAGGAATTCCTGACTAAGGTATTGATCTCCTCGATCTGATCAAAGAATCTTAATGGATTTTTCAATTTGCTTTTCTACTTTGTGTCTGAATTTTTTGAATTTTTCAAATGCTTCAAACTTGTGTCTCATAAGATACACATACCTATACCTTGATAAATCATCGGTAAAGGTTATGAAGTAGACTAAGTTGCCTCTTGTTGGCACATCAAATGGGCCGCACACATCTGTATGTACTAGGGCAAGAAGATCTGTGGCTCTTTCCCCATGTCCTATAAAAGGGAGCTTAGTCATTTTGCCATGAAGACAGGATTCACAAATTGGATATGACTCGGAAGTCAATGGACTCAATAGCCCAGTTTTGTCCAATTTGTTAATCCTATCTTTTGCTATATGACCTAATCTTAGGTGCCATAGATACCTATCATTAGGACTATCCCTAGGATGTTTTGATTTTGTAGCATTCATATTTTGCTCAAAATTAAAAATAGATACATCAACATGCAACTCATAAAGAACGTTAATAAGGAAACCATTTGCAATTTTATTTCTTTCATAAAGAATGTTACAATGGTCCTTAAGAAAACTAATTACATAGCCTTCTAATGCAAGACAAGAAATAGAAATCAAATTCTTGCTTGCTGTAGGCACATAATAACAGTCTTTTAATACTAAATCTAAACCAGATGATAGTTGAAGAGGATATGTTTCCACGACCACGACAGCAACCCTTGCTCCATTTTTGATGCATAGGATCATCTCACCATCCCTCAGCCTCCTGCTATCCTCAAGATCCTGCATAGAAGTGCACAAGTGAGCACTAGAACCAGAGTCAAGCACCTAACTAGATGCAGAAGAAATCGTAAGGTTAGACTCAATAACGAGCATACCTCCAGAAGGATCTACCTCCCTCTTCTTTAGGGTGGCTAGGTAAGTAGGACAGTTCCACTTTCAGTGGCCATCATTGTTGCAATGGAAATACTTTCCTTTGTCAGCAGCCTTCTTCTTTGGCTCTGTCTTTTTCTTCTTTCCTCCTTCCACCTTCTGCTTTTTCACAGATTTCTTCTTCTTTCCAAAAGACTTTCTCTTGGAAGAAGTCCATTCCATAGCAAGCACTGAGCCTTTAGAACCTTTCATGGAAAGCTCAGTGGTAACCAGCATGTTCATAAGTTCGGCCAAGGAGTTTTGAAGTTTATGCATATGGTAGTTCATGATGAACTGCCCAAATGCATCAGTCAAGGATTGCAGAATTATGTCATTCTGCAGATCCAAGTCCAACCTCACTCCAAGCTTCTCAAGCTCTTCCAAGTTCTTGATCATCATCAGACAATGATCTTGGACTGACTGTCCATCATGCATCTTAGCTTGAATAGTCATTTAGTGACTTGATACTTGGCTGCGCGACTCTGTTCATCAAACATCTTCTATAGGTGAGCCAACATTTGTCAAGCAGTTCTGATATCTTCATGTTGGCACTGAAGCTCATCAGACATCGAGCCTAACATGTAGTATCTGGCCTTATTATCTTCGTCAGTCGACTTATCTAGAGACGCTCTCTATTCAGCGGATGGATGAGCTGGTAAGGTGGGAGGGTCTTGGTCCAATACATGAGTTAACTTCTCGAAACCCAAAATAATTTTGAAGTTTCAGAGCCAATCCTTGTAATTTGGTCTGGGCAGTCTATGGGTGTCCAGGATTCATGCTAGTGGGTTGGATGCAGACATTTTTCTATAGAGAGTCAAAGTTTCTAGTTAGATATTGTAATTAAGACTTAACTAATTTATTTAGAAATTTTATTTTTAAACAAATTAGCTCCTACTATTTTCTTGGATTCCTACACTCCCTCTGTAGAGATGCAAAAATCTTCATGATTACTGATTTCTAGTGGGTGGTGCGGTCCCACCAACTTACTCATTACCTCACCTAACAGTTGTCGGTGATGGGTTAGCCAATGGTTGAATAACTCTTGTTCAATGATTCTCTAATCATGGTGCACCCAAATTTGGTCTCTAATTCATGAATCTCACTGTGTCTGAAACATTGATCCACTCCTTAGTTAAGTCAAACCCACCATTTGCACAGACTGGATTTCTAATTGAGTCTCTCACCGTATCCGAAATATTAAGCCCAATTCATCCTTCAGCCTATAGCATCCAATGCCTAATAGATATGGTTGCATCTTTCCGGTGCAATTGAGCCACTGTAACCAGCCGAGAATATTCAACCTCGGGAAAAGCCCGCACATCTGCAATGGTGGAAGATCTTTGACTTAATCTTTTCTTGAGAAGATTTGATTTAGGTCTCATTAAACTAGACTTGACATAGTCATAACCATTATGACTAACCTAGTGGCATGGGTTAGGTTGGATTATTGACCACCTCAGATCAGAACTGAGTCAACAAACATGGCTAAGTAAGTAAGACCGATGGAAGGGATATAACTCGATAAGAACGCATTCGAGTCGAGTAGCTTTCAATTAAAAATCAGTCGGTCATATCTGCCAAATTTGCCTTAGACACCAAATTATTGAGACAGAACCAATCGGATTAGCCTACAATCCAGACTCTAACCACTGAGCCTAATTAGGTCTTAGCTTGATCGATCACATTCGTGACTCAATCCTAACCCAAACTTAATCCTATTAGGCTGGTTAATTTAAGCATTGTTGATCCCATCTAACAAACTCTTGATTTGGTTTGATCAACCACTAGACCTAATTGAGCTACCCAAGCTCGAACCCAGATTAATGAATATGTCTTAGATCTGAAAACTCAATTTTAGACCTAATTGATATTTCATAAACTTAATTCTTAATTAAGTTAGGGTTCATAAACAAAACATGTAAAAAGATCCTAGGGTTTCAGGATCTAGGATTTTGGAGAAAGTAAGTTTTCAATTTCTAATTAAGGACGAACGCGCAGCACCCCTACACATCATAAGAACATCCCATTAAATGGGAGGAGAGGGTCTTTAAGCCCTACTTTGTTCTTATGATCGGACGGCCAAGGGGAATGCCTTAATCAGAAATACAACTAATCTACAAAAACAAATTAGATCTAAGCATATATCTCAAATAAAAGATAGATCTAATTAAAACATGTTATGTATATATCACATATATCATGCATGCATGTTTTTCAGATCTAAATTATCTCATAATCATCTAAAAAATTAAATTTAAATTCAATCATATCAAATAAAATTTAATCTAGACCTATTTGCAGAACTATTCTACAACTAGTCTAAACATGCAACTATCATATCTCATATGAATAATTAATTATATTTTATTTTCTATTTTCAGATCTAATTATAATATTTATAATATTAGAAAATAGAAAATAAATAGACCTAAAAATTACTTTTAATCAAAGAAAAATTATGATCAAACTAGACTACACATAGAACAATTCTATTCCTAGTCTAGTTATGTATCTCATACATATTAGATCTAAATTAATTTATTTTAATTTTTTAATTTTTTTATTTTAAATATAATCACATCTCATGTGATATCTAAAATAACTAATTAATTAGATTAAATTAGATCTAAAAAAAATTTTATAAGAACCTGGCTCTGATACCAGTTGAAGGGAAATCCTAATTTTTCGAATCAGATTTGTTTAGATCTGATTGGATTGAGAGGCATATTTCAAAAAAAAAATTTCTCCTCAGATCTAGATCAGATCTGATACTTTTCAAATCTAATTTATAATCTAATAATTAATAAAATAAAACTAAATTAATTCTAAATTAATTTTTATCTTGATCTTGGTTAATCTGATTACCCGTTGATGATCTTGCGGAAGCTTTGAGGTTCTGGATCTAGCCATGCAAGCACCAGACCTCTACCAATATCCACATAGGTTGGATCTGGAGATCTTCTTCTTCTCTTTCTTTTCTCCAAAATTTAGATCTGAATCTGACTTGGAGGATCTTCAAAACACCTTCTGAATATCGTCCATCATCTCTGCAGCAGTGCTGCCTTCTTCCTTTTTCGTCAGCCTTTCTTGCTTGACTCGCACTAATCAGACGAACCCAACTTTCTTAAGCATGGAGAGGAGGGAGAGGGCCAGATGGTGGAATGAAGAAGGGAGAGAGATAGCCTTGGGGCATGGCTTAAGTTGAACTCCTTGAAAGTGGGCGTAGACAGGGTCTATTTAGAGACTCTGCTGCGCCATGCAGTGCTGCATCACCCAGACTAATCGCATTGCTTCGTTCAATCAGATCTAAATCTAATTGATGGGATGAGAGACCCATAGATTCATCCTAAGGTGGTGCCTAAGATTGGTCAAAGTCTATAGATGAGGGTCACCTAGTTTGAATCCAATAAGCAACCTAGAGTCCCATCCATATGGGACTCCAGCGTCCCTCTCCATGGGCGCACGCCATCCTAAGCATACGCCCCCTTCTTTCCAATTTTTAGAGAGGGGACAAGCTCCTATCTTCTCTCCAATAAGTGCAAGACACATGGGCAAATGTCCAAGGGTCAAAGGTCAATGTTTGACCAAGTCAAAGTACAAGAATTAGCAGATGATGAAAAATGGCAGGTGTTGTCTCAAATTTATCTCATAAATTAAGACAATCCTTTTCTAACTTGGACAAGCTCTAGTCAGACTAGGTAAAGGTACCTGAGTGAGCACAAACTCATTTGGCTTAGTCGAGATAACTTTTAAGATAGAAAAAGGAGAATGTTAGGCTCAATCGTGTGCTAGCACAATTTTCTTGAACCTTATTGAATCTTATTCAAATCAATTGAACTGGGTTAGTCCAATTGATGATATCTAGATCCAAATTCATGTTTGTGTGACCCAGTTAGGTTCAATTCTATATGATAATGGGATATATCATGATCTCTATCATCGACATCATCGAAACTTCTTTCGATAGATCAGAACTTTTCTGATTCAGACAACCTAGAATGATCGATCATCTAAATCATTCTAATTGCTCCCAAAATCCACCAGTGACACCTAGCAGCATATGGTGTCAATCCATCAAAACTAAAAATGAACCTCTCGGTGCAGCTACTTATGTGATTAAGTTTTTCTATCTTGAGCTCCGATCAGATTAAGGTTAAGGTGAACTCGTCAAACCCTAATTTCTATCATATGATTTAATCATTCGATTCAAGTCCGATGTGAAAATCTTAATAGGAACTCTTTCTATTATTTCACATTCTGCCATGGCCATGGGCTTATGGACTTGATTCTCATGATTATCATAGGATCGCTCCTTATCCACCGAGGTAGATAGATTCCATCTTGATGCAATCCAATTCCTACAATGAACATGCTATAGCCAACATACACCTCAGGATTCCGAATGGCTAGGAGATCGAGTCATGGTGTAGTCAAATAATAACACCCTCAAGGTGAACTATCGATGCACCTCAGGTCAAAGAACCAAACACACCATTACAACATCGAGTTAGTCATCAATGAGAAGGTAGACTTCCTTATGACTACTCGAGGTGGTCACGCTCAGTGCCCTCGTTCTCTAACGAGCAGTTGTACTCTCGCTCCGGTGTCTTCACACCATAGACTCAAAACTCATCTACTATAAAGAAGCGATTGTATACTAACCTTCTAGATCAATCACCATCCTCATGATGATCCTACGGTCAGGAGCATTTTATGAGTTAATAAATGAAAATTCATGTCTTAAATTTTTAATTCTTGAAAATATGAATTATCATTACCAGTAACTCAAGGGATGTATCACAGACACTAAATACACTTATATGATAGAAAATAACCCACTTTATTATTTATAGTCAAAATTATAATTTTGCCCTTAGAGGTGTATTACAAGTGTCAACCAATTCTGACTTTTGGGGCACCCATTTCTAACATCTTTTAGATCTATCCTTATAGATCTTCATCCTTAGGATGTAGGATGCTTCTTCCAAGCCCTTCATGGAGAACTATGATGACAACCAAACTTTTATTTCCTGCAGTGCGGGGATGTCATTCTCGATTAAGAGAATATCATCCATGTACAAGATAAGAAATATCACAGCTGGACCATTTGTCCATTTATAAATATAGGGCTCTTCTCCGTTCTTAATGACACCATATGTTTTGATTTCTTTATCAAAATGCATGTTCCAACTCCGAGATGCCTGCTTCAATCCATAAATGGATCTCTGAAGCTTGCACACCTTGGACTCATCTGTGGATGTGAATCCCTCAGGTTGTATCATATACACCTCTTCGATCAGCTCTTCATTTAGAAAAGCTATCTTCACATTCATCTATCAGATCTCATAGTCCAGATGGGTAGCTATCGTAAGCATTATTTGAATGGATTTGAGCAATATCATAGGAGAGAATGTCTCATTATAGTTAATAATATAACATTGACGATATCCCTTGGTAACAAGATAGGCTTTATAGATCTCCACCTTTTCATCCACGTTCCTTTTTTTTTAAAGACCCATTTACATCCAATGGGTTTAACCCCTTCGAGTGGGTCAACCAATATCCACACATCATTGACCTTCATAAACTCCATTTTGAATTTCATGGCCTCAAGCCATTTCTTAGAATCGAATCTCTGCATAGCATCCATATAAGTGATCGGATTCTCATCATTCTCATCGAGTTCGATGGGATCACCATCCTAAACCAAGAAACCATAGTGTATGTTCGGATGACATGGTACTCTACCAGATTGCCTTAATGGTGCAGATACACTAGGCTCTGAATATGATCTAATCAAATCTGACTCAGGTTTAGCTATAGGTATCTATTTTTCTATCTATTGAACTTCATCAAGTTCAACCTTAGAGGCAATAATTTCTTCACTAAGGAACTTCTTTCCAAAAAGATTGCCTTAAGGCTGACGAATACCTTTTATTCATTAGCATGGTAGAAATATTATCCTTTGGTCTTTTTTGAGTATCCTATAAATGTGCACTTATCAGACCTAGGTCCAAGTTTATCTGTAACTAACCATTTGACATAAGCCGAGCATCCCAAAATCCTAAGGTGTGAAAGTATTGGCTTACGTCCTATCCATATCTCATATGGAGTCTTAACTACAGACTTACTTGAAATCCTATTTAATAGATAGCAAGCCAATTCAAGTGCATGTCCATAGAAGGATATCGACAAGCTGGCAAAATCCATCATGGATCAGACCATGTCTATCTATGTCCGATTTTTTCTTTCTGACACACCATTATGTTGTGGTGTTTCTAGAGGAGTCCGTTAGGAGAGAATCCCATTCTCTCCTAAATATATGAGAAACTCATCAGAAAGGTATTTTCTTCCTCAGTTAGATCGAAGAGTTTTAATACTCTTTTTAGTTTATTTTTCTACTTTACTTTAGAATCATTTGAATATTTCAAATAAATCTAACTTATATTTCATTAGATAGACATATCCATATCTAGATAGATCATCTATGAAAGTGATGAAGTAGAAATATTTACCTCCGGTACTTGTGCTCATTGGTCCATATACATCAGTATGTACTAGACCTAAGAGCTCAGTGGCTCTCTCATCTTTTCTAGTAAAAGGTGACTTGGTCATTTTACCAAGAAGATATGATTCATAGGTTGGAAGTGATTCACAATCACTGACTTCGAGGATTTTCTCTTGAGTCAACCTATTTATCCTATTCTTATTTATATGACCTAGCCTACAGTACCATAAATAAATATCTGATGCACTATCTAATCTAGGGTGCTTGCTAGTTGAATAGACTACGTTAACAGGTTATGATAGCATATACACACCATTGTTCAAATATCCACAAAAAAAGTAGCACCATTTATAATGATATTACAAACTTAATTTTTATTAAAATTTCATAATCATTTTTGGCCATAAGGCTTGCAGAAATAACATTTAAAAAGAAACTGGGATAGAAATGACAATCACTAAGAAAAATGGTATGGAACACAAATACATGTTTCAGGATTCCTAAAGCTAGAACTAGAACTGGTCTTCCATTTCTAACATTCGGGAACCTTTTGCCTTGCTCAAATCTTCTACTGACCTGCAATCCCTGCAACAAATTATAAATATGGTAAGGGCTACCGGTATCCAATACCCAGTCAGTAATATCATAAATAAAGAAATTGTAAGAAGTTATCATATAAATACCTTACCTAGCAATAGCTTGCTTCTTTCTCTGTCTGTTCGGATCTAGAGAGGCAATGTATTGAGAATAATTCCTCTTCCAGTGCTCCCGCTTCTTGCAAAAGAAGTATTCAGCTTGACTCTTATCAGGTTTGATCTTCCTGATCTGGTCCTGCACAGATGTCTCTGCCTAAACTTGCACCTTCTTAGCTTTCTTCTTCTTATTCTTCTTTTCTTTCTTAAAGGATCGAGAACTAGAAGATGAGCCTCCCACTAAGTTCACCGACTCCTTGTGGAGTTGGTGATCCTTCTCAAAGTTCTAAAGCAAATCTAGTAACCCATGGTAGTCTATTTCAGGCTTTGTCATTCCAAAATGAGTGAGGAATGAGAGAAAAGACTTGGACAGCGAGTTCAGTATTGTATCCTTCCTAAGCTATTTATGTAAGAAAAAGCCAAGCTTGCTCAATTGCTCTATCAGCTCAATCATGTACAATACATGATCGATGATAGAGGCACCATCCTGCATCCTGGCATTGAAGATGACACAACTAGTCTTATGCCTCTCCACGTCATCGGATGTGCCAAAGAAATCCTCCAACACTTGAAGCATGTCCTTTGGCTGAGCTGTCTCAAATCTATGACTAAACACATTCCTCATGGCAGTCAGCATGATGCAGCGCATCGTGGCCCAATCACTGAGCTACTTTTGATTAGTGTCTCTGACTGTTCTACGTGCATTGACAACTGACTCTTTAGGTGCAGGATTCGTTAACACATATAGGATCCATTCATGCTCCCAAACTATCTTCAACTTTCGATACTAGCTACCGAAGTTGGGTCCCACCAACTTATCATTATCCAATAATGATCGGAGTGATAGAGAAGTGGCCATATCTATATAAAAAAAATCATAACCTAATTAGTAATTAATTCATTAAACCTAAAAATTTGAACTTTAATCAAAAGATTCTCCCACTATTTTATTCGAATTGGTAGCTTCTACCTCCAATTCAAGAAATTACACTAATTTCTTAGTAGATATCAGAATCCACATAGACTGCACATGAGCCCAACTTTGGTTGGTCAACCAATGTACATATAAGGATAGGTTCATAACCAATTATTTCTTCAAATAATTTTTAGTAATTAAATTTTGCCCCAGTCCCTAATCAATAGACTTTGGCCACCACTAAAAAGATCTAGTTAGGTACAACCATTAACATGATCATACTTGGCCCATTAAATCAATGAATGATTAGATTAGGCCCAACTTTGGATGGCTAACCTAACCACCATTTAGAAAGATGCAACCAAGAAATCATATAATGAATGATAATTGTATTAGCCAATAAACACCAGGCCTTTGGGTCTCCAATGATTATCCAACTAATGGACCCATTATCATCTACTTAATGGGAGACTATGATCTAGTTATCACAATAACTATTTTATTTTAGAGATCTAATAATTTTAGAGAATTTAATTTAAAGATGAGGAAAGTTCAGATGAACAAGCTTGTCATGATCCTTTCATTAACTTCACCAAGTTAGCTTAAGAAAGACCATTAATAGGCTGGTCTAGGAGCATCTAAATTAGTCACATTGATTTACCTAGCTGACATGGGTCAACTTGAATAGTCAAGTGATCCGATCAAAACATAATTTCATCAAGAGGCTAGGTAAGTTCAATCAGTGGGAGGGTCTATTAAAGCTTACCTTAGATACCATCAGAAATGGCCAGATAAGCGGGTTGCCAATTAAAGATCACCGATCTAGTTTATCTTTGACACCAATTGATTTAATTAGTTTCAATTAGATCAACCTAACAATTTGTGCTAAACCGCATAGCCAAGAATCAAGTCCATCTTGGGCCTTGTTAAAGACATGGACTTGACCAACTACAACTATTATAATTGATCCACAGAATTTTTGACCTAATCTAAGACAAAAATTGATTAGATGTAGTCAATTCTTTAATTAAGTCCATTCTTTAATCTGACCATAGGTCTAATCCAATTAATGGGCCTAATCCCTACTTATCCATTTAATTTAATGAGTTATGATTTGTATCTTAGGATCTTTAATTCACAATCCTAGATCCTAATCAAACAACTTCTTAATTCTTAATTAAGTTTTAGACTGAGGGTTGGGGTTTGGCTTTTCAAAAATGATTTTCATGTTTGTAAAATATTTTTACAATATGGTTCTATCAATCAAATTGTATGTTTGATTCATAATCAACATGCAAGTAAGATAAGCAAGAAGCTACTTTAGATCTAATTTAAGTAGGTTCATGTAATTGAAATAATTTCAACTATAATCAATCATAAATTATCTTAGATCAAATCTAACATATTTATAATGATTAAAATTAGATTTAAAATATTTTTAATTAGATCATAAAATCTTTTAGATCAAATCTAAAATTTTATGATCAATATTTTAGATCAGCATGTACTAGGACAATCTCTCCATTGTAAGGGATAAACCTTACAGCAAGACTGCCTTATAATCAGTCCGTGCAATCTAAAATTTTTTATTTTTAGATCTAAAATTATTTTAAATCTATTAAATTATAAATAAAATTAGATCACATCTAATAAATTTTTGATTAAAGATAGATCTACATGAACTAGGACAACCTCTCAACTATAAGGTGTAAACCTTACAACAAGACAATCTTATAATCAGTTCGTATGATCAAGATTTTTAATTTTAGATTTGATAATAAGATTATAAATTAAATCTAATTTAAGAAATAATCTAAACATGCATATATAATCATGTAATAATCAACCTAAGCTCTGATACTACTTGAAGGAACCAGATCTAGGGTTTCAGGGCTAGATCTTGAATCTTTTTTAAGATCAGGCAGCAAAAGACTAAAATTAATCAAAATTAATATTAAATATCAAAGAATACCCTAGATCTAGTGACCTATTATATGATCATGGCATGTTATTAAATCAAAAATTAAGATATAATGAAGAAATTAAAACATGTTATTCACATCAACATGCATATACACTACATCTAATGCAGGTATGAAAATAATAGTTCAGATCTATTATCTATGCAAGTTAGACATTCTAACTTACTGATCCAAACTTGAGGTTAAAGTTGTGAGCCAAATATACATTTGGCCTCTAGGAGTAATCCACATGAGTCTAGGAATCGCGATCAGAAGTTCTGATGTAGGAAATTAGCATAGTATGCTAGTACTGTGCTAATCCTTCTTTGATGGTTGATTAGATGCCTCCTTCTTTTGAATTTGGACTCTTCCATAGAGGAGAAAGAGGAGAGGGGGTTTCATATGTGAGACACTCTTATAAAACTCAAAGAAAAGATGAAGAGAAGAGGTGAACATAGCAACCCTAGAAGAAGACCCTCTTCTTCTTCTCTTTATTCTAACCTAGACACCTAGTTTGGTGTCTATAAAACCCCAATGCCCAAGGACCCTCTCTCCTTGGTTTCTGCACACCCCAAATATCTCTTAATGGTCTTGAACCTCATAAAAAATCAGCCCAAAATTCATCCTAAATATATAGAAAAAGAGGAGTCCTTATCTCGGTCAAAAACTAGACAAGGAATGTCTAAGTTGGACAAGTTGGACGCCCTCTCCAAAATTTTAGGCATGGACCATCTAAGAAAATTACCAAAAACCTTCTCCTTTTTACCATGAAAAATATATAGAAAATAGGGAGGAGGGTGACACACATGGGAAGAGGAGTTTTGGTTTTTCAAAATACTATCTCATATGATTTGAAACCAAAACAAATTCCCTTCTTTGACTTAGTCCACTACCTAATTTCCATATAAGAAAGAGAGGAGAGGAGTACGTGCATGAGAAGGCCTGAGAGAAAGATTTTTATCACACAAAATAGAGGAGAAATAGGGTGTGGGGCCTGTGGGGCTAAGGTGGTGCAAGGTAGAATCCGAGTCTTACTAGGATTCCATCTATGACTTGGTCAAAGTGTCTTCTTAAATCAAATTAAATTAAAACCAAGTCTACCAAATAAAATTAGGCCCTAATCCAATTAATGATATAATTAAATTAGACTAAATTAGATTTAATTTTAATTTAATTTTTTAATCAAATTTAAAAATTGAGTTGACCTAAGTCCTAGTTGAACTAGGACTAGTTTTTTCTTGCACTTGGCTTATCCAATAAGCCAATTGGACTTGATCCAATCAAGTCCAAACTAAATTTAATTAAATTATATTTAATTAAACTTAATCTCAGATCTTTTGCTTAATCAAATTAATCTAATTAGCAATCTAATTGCTAATCGATCATTCTATAACACTTGCACTAGGTTAAACATCAATCGTATTGATCATTTAATCCTAGAATGATTCTTAATCGTTGATCAATCATCTGATCAGATCATGAGCTCTAATATGTGTAACCTCATAGGTCCGAATCTAAGTCGATAGTACAAAAATAAATTTTTGTACCAATGGATGTAATCATCTAGCAATGGTACCCGATGATCGAATAGGTTGAATGTATAAAACGACATCCTTAGAACCCATGTGGATATAGTTTTCATATAGTTCATCCTCTTGACTAAAATATTCATAGGACATCTTAGAGTTTAACTATCAACTCTGATCAAGTTGTCCACATTGTATTTCAAAATATCAAATTCATCTAATGGATTATCTTGGCCAAGATTTTGCTATATTGAAATACAGTGATACATTCTTCTCCAACTCTTGGAGTGGTCAATCCCATCTTGATGACACACGACTTCACTAGCACTTGACTGTACCTAGAAGCCTTCCATTATAGAATTAGAAATTTAGTTAGTTCGGTACCAAAGCACAGTGAGTTTTTTGCAAGTTACTAAGATGATCTCAAGTCTAAAGAACACTTATACCTATATCCCATCAGAGATATTTTTGATAGTAGAATACTCTAAAGTTGGTCACGTTCAATGATGATGTACCCACACATCTCACCTGTATGCCATACCAGTGTCTCCACACTCCTTGGTTAAGAGGATAACTAACCTATATAGCATACAGTGATCTATGCTTGATAGATGTTATCATCCTAATTAATAGCCTATTATTTGATCGTGAACAGATTTAAGGACTAATCGCTAAATCTTCTCTTTATCAAAGCTAAATAGTTCTAAGGACTTCATCACAATAATAGAGTTCATTAGAAGATGAATACTTCATGATGAAAATATCAAAAATATATTTTATTATTAATGAATCAATTATAGATACAATATAGGTCAACCATCAATAGGGTGATGATTGACTTTGGGACACATATTCTAACACTATCTAGGTATGGATATGTCTATCTTATGAAGAGTAAATCTGATTCATTTAAAATATTCAAATGATATTGTAATGAGGTAGAAAAATAACTTAAGAAGAGTATTAAAATCCTTCAGTCCGACCGAGAAGGTGAATACCTTTTCAATGAGTTTTTGATATATTTAAGAGAGAATGAGATTCTCTCACAATGGACCCCTCCTGAAACACCGCAGCATAATGGTGTGTTTGAAAGGAGGAATCAAACCCTATTGGACATGGTTCGGTACATGATGGGGTTTGTGAGTCTACCTATTTCTTTTTAAGGTAATGCACTCAAGACTGCTTGTTTTGTTTTGAACATTATTCCAAGCTCTAGTCTGTTGCAAAGACTTCATATGAGATATGGACTAGGCATAAGCCGACACACTCTTACTTTAGGATTTGGGGATGTCCGACTTTGTCAAACATTTGCAGCCAGAAAAGCTTAGACTTAGGTCCGATAAATGTTTATTTATAGGGTACTACAAGAAAACTAGGAGTTATTACGTCTGTCTTGTTGAAGAACAAAAGTGTTCATCAGCAATAGGACAGTCTTTTTGGAAAAAAAGTTCCTTAAAAAAGGAACTGCTATCTCTAATATTGAACTTAGTGAAGTTTGATAGGTGAAAGAATTGACACATTCTAGTGAAACTGCAAAACTAAATTTGATAAGATCAGATCCAAAGCCCGTTGAAGGGATATCTTTATAGAGATCCAGTAGAATACCGCATCAAACGAATAGATACTATGATTTCTTAATCTAAGATGGTGATCCTATCGAACTTGATGAGAACGATGAGGATCCGATCATCTACATGGATGCCATGTAGAGGTCCGACTCCGATAAATTGCTGGAAGCCATGAAGTTTGAAATAGTATCCATAAAGGTCAATAGTGTATGGACACTCGTTGATCTATATGAAGGGATAAAATCCATTGGATATAAGTAGATTTTCAAAAGAAAAGAAGGCATAGATGGGAAGGTGGAGACTTATAAATCCTATCTGGTTGCTAAGAGATATCGTTAGCATTATAGTATTAATTATGATGAGATATTTTCGCTAGTGGCAAGCAATGTATGGATGGATTTGAGCATGACTACTGGTAAAAAAATATCCTGATAGTTAATGCCTTCGTGCTGACTATATCCTTTTGCTACAAGCCTTGCTTTGAATGTCTCTACATTCCCATCGGCACCTATCTTTCTCTTAAAGATTCATTTACACCCAATAGGTACTATACCTTCAGATGGATCTAACAAGGTCCAGACTTGGTTCGAGCTCATTGAGTTAATCTTTGACTTCATTATCTCTAACCATTTCTCAGAGTCGATATCTGATATCGTCTTGTCATAGATTTTGGGATCATCACCATGAACCCCTTTTCTTATGAGGAACATTTCCTCTACATCCTCTGAAATAGTACCTAAGTACCTTTCAGAAAGATGAGAAATCCTTTTTGATCTATGAGGTGGACGAGGTAGTGATCGGACTGGCTTAATCTGATTTGGTTCCATAGGTTTCTTGGCTCGTGGCTCTTAGGACACTTTCTCCTTAAGCCTAATCTATCTTCCGATGCCACCATCTTGAATAAACTATTTTTCTAGAAAGATTGCATGTCGATTCACAATCACATTGTAATCTTGCGGAAGATATAAATAATATCCTAATGATTCTTTAAGATATCCTATGAATCGAGCTCTAAAGGACCTAGACTGTAACTTATCCGCCTGTTGTCTCTTGACATGGGTCGGATAATCCTAAATTTTGAGATGACTCGGATTTGGTTTCTTACCATGCTATATCTCATATGGTGTAGTAGAAACGATCTTAGATGGAGCCCTATTCAGTAGATATATAGTAGTCAATAGACTATGTTCCTAAAGAAACTTAGGAAGGTCTGTAAAGCTCATCATCAATCGAACCATATCTAATAGGATCTAGTTTCTTTATTTTGAAACTCCATTGAGATGAGGCATTCCAGGTGGCGTCCATTGAGAGACTATACCATTATCCTTAAGATAGTCTAGGAATTTCCAACTAAGATATTCGCCTCCTCGATCTGATCGAAGAACCTTAATGAATTTTTTTATTTATTTTTCTACTTCGAGTCTGAATTTCTTAAACTTTTCAAAAGCTTCAAACTTGTATCACATCAAATATACATACCTATATCAAGATAAATCATTAATAAAGGTGACAAAGTATATGTAATTACCTCAGGCTGGCACATCAAATGGGCTGCATACATCAATACGTACTAGGGCAAGCAGATCTATGGCCCTTTCTTCATGTCCCACAAAAGGAGCTTGGTCATTTTGCCATGAAAGTGTGATTCACAAATCAGATATGACTCAAAAGTCAATGAACTCAATAGCCCAAATTTTTTCAATTTGTTAATCCTGTCTTCAACTATATGACCTAGCCTAAGGTGCCAAAGATGCCTATCATTTAGACTATCTCTAGATCGCTTTGATCCTATGACATTCATATTTTTCTTGATATTAAAAATAGAAATGTCAATATATAACTGATAGAGATCATTTATAAGGAAACCATTTAAAATTTTATTTCTTTCATAAAAAATATTACAATCATCCTTAAGAAAACTAATTACATAGCCATCCTGTGCTAAACATGAAACATAAATCAAATTCTTGCTTGCTGTAGGTACATAAAAATAGTTTCTAAGTACTAAGTCTAATCCTAATGGTAATCCCAGAGGGTAGGTTCCCACGGCCATAGCAGCAACTCTTGCTCTGATCTCGATGTGTAGGATTATCTCACCATCCCTCAGCCTCCTGCTATCCTTAAGTTCTTGCATAGAAGTGCACAAGTGAGCACTAGAACCAAAGTCAAGCATCCAACTAGATGAAGAAGAAATTGTAGGATTATATTCTTTAATGAGCATACCTCTAGAAGGATCTGTCTCCTTCTTGTTCTTCATGCTAGCTAGGTAAAAAGGATAGTTCCGCTTCTAATAGCCATCAGTGTTGCAATGAAAATATTATTCTTTGTCAATGACCTTCTTCTTTGGCTCTGTCTTCTTCTTCTTCTCACCATCCACCTTCTACTTCTTCACGAACTTCTTCTTCTTCCCAAAAAACTTTCTCTTGGAAGAAGTTCACTCCATAGCAAGTACTGAGCCTTTAGAACCATTCATAGAAAGCTCAGTAATAACCAGCAAATTCATGAGCTCAGCCAAGGTATTTTGAAGTTTATGCATATGGTAGTTCATGATGAATAGCCCATATGCATCAGCCAAGGACTGTAGAATTATGTCAGTCTATAGATCTTGATCTAAGACACCGAGCTTCTCAAGCTCTTCTAAGTTCTTGATCATCATTAGACAATGATCTTGGACCGACTGCCCATCATGTATTTGAGCCTTAAATAGTCTTTTAGTGACTTGATATTTGGCTGCGTGACTCTATTCACCAAATAACTCTTGCAGATGAGCTAACATTTGGTGGCTAGTCTTAATGTCTTCATGTTGGCACTGGAGCTCATCAGACATCGAGCCCAACATGTAATACCTAGCTTTATTATCTTCATCTGTATACTTCTCAAGAGACGCTCTCTGATCAGTAGATGGACAGGTTGGTAAGGAGAGAGGATCCTATTTCAATACATGAGTCAACTTCTCAAAATCCAAAATAATTTTAAAGTTTTGGAGCTAATCCTTGTAGTTGGGTCGTTCAGTCTATGGGTGTCCAGGATATGGGCTAGTGGGTTGGACGCAAACATTTTCTTCTAGAGAGTCAAAATTTATAGTTAAATTTTATAATTAGACTTAACTAATTTATTTTAAAATTTTATTTTTAAATAAATTAGGCTCTCACTATTTACTCAGATCCTTACACCTCCTTGATAGAGATGCAAAAATCTTCACGATTATTAATTTCTTATGGATGGTGTGGTCCCACCAACTGATTCACCACCTCACCTAACAGTTATTAATGATGGATCAATTGATAAGTGGACAATTCTTATCCAATGATTCTCTAATCATGATGCACCCTAATCTTTCTCTAATTCATGAATCTCATCATGTCCAGAATATTGATCCACTCCTTGGTTAAGTGAGATCCACCATTTACATATATTGGATTTCTGATTGGGTCCCTCACCGTATCTAAAATATTGAGCCCAATCCATCCTCCAACTTGTAGCATCAAATGCCTAATTAATATGGTTTCGTCTTTTCGGTGCAATTGAATCATTGTATCTAGCCAAAAACAATCAATCCTGGGAAGGGCCTACACATCTACAATGGTGGAAGACCTTAGACTTAATATTTTCTTAGGAAGATTTAATTTAGGTCTCTTTAAACTTGACTTGACTTAGTTATAATAATTATGACTAATCTAGTGGCATGGGTTGGCTCGAATTATTGGCCATCTTAAATCAGAACTAAATCGACACAAATGGCCAGGTAAGTGAGATCGGGGGTAGGGATATGCCATTAACTCAACAAGAACACATTCAGATCGAGTAGCTCTTAATTAAAAACTAGTCGGTCATATCTATCAAACTTATCTTAGACATCAAATTATCAAATCAGAACCAATTGAATTAGCCTACAATCCAGGCTCAAACCGCAGAGCGAAATTAGATGTTGACTTGATCAAGTCACATCTCAATATGATTCAATCTTGACCCAGATTTAATCCTATTAGGCTGGTTAAATCTAAGCTTTCTTTGATCCTACCTAACCAACTCTTGATTTGGTTTGATCAACTACTAGACCTAATTGAGCTACCCAAGCCCGAATCTAATTTTTATGAATATATATTAGATCTAAAAATTCATAATTTTTAGATCTAATTAATTTCGTAATCTTAATTCTTAATTATGTTTTGGGTTCATGAACAAAATATGTAATAAAAATCTTAGGATTTTAGGATCTAAAATTTTGCAGAAAAATAAATTTTGATTTTTAATTAAGGACGAACGTGCAGCACCCCTATATCTCATAAGAACATCCCCTCAAATGAGAGGAGAGAGCCTTTAAATCCTATTTTATTCTTATGACCAGACGGCCATGAAAAACTTCTTAATCAGAAATATAACTTTTTTTACTACAAAACTAGTTAGATCATATATCACATATAAAAAGATCTAACTAATACATGTCTTGCATACATCTCATGTATCATCAATATGCATACTTTCAGATCTAAAATATCACATACTAAATCTAAAAAATAAAATTTTAAATTTGATCATATCAAAAATAAAATTATTCTAGACATCTTATAAAACTATTCTATGACTAGTCTAAGCATGCACTTTTCATATCTCATATGAATAAATCAAAAATTAAAAAAAATATTTTTTATTTTTAGATCTAATTATAATAATTATAAAATTAAAAAAAAAATTAAATGGATCTAAAATTATATTTAATCAAAATAAATACATGATCATACTAGACTACACATAAAACTATTCTATACCTAGTCTAGTCATGCATCTTATACATATTAGATTTAAAATATTTAATTTTTTATTTTCTAATTTTAGATCTAATCATATCTGATGTGACATATAAAATCTTTTAATATCAGATCATAAATAAAAATAAAATTAAATCTAAGGTAGATCAGAAAAACTGCTAATGCAGCTCTGATACCAGTTGAAGAAAAAATCCTATTTTTTGCCGCAAGATCATGCAGATCTGATCAGATCTGAGATAGATTTTTTTAAAAATTTTTATATAATCAAATTAAATTTAAGAATTCTTAGATTTGATCATGATGATCTGATATTAAAAATTAAAATAAAAAATTAAATTAGATTTAATTTCATACCTTATTTGGATAATCTGATTATCCTGCGATGATCCTGATGTTTCCTGAGGTTCTGAAAGGAGCCACTCATGCATTTGACCTCTATCGGTATCTACTTAGAAAGGATCTTGACATCTTCTCCTCGTAAATTTTTTTTTCAAAGATCAGATCTGAATATGATCTGGAAGTCCTTCAAAAAATTTTTGAAGGCAGCATGTCCGTCTCACAAACATCGTCGCATAGATGCTAAACTCTTCATAAATTTGATTGGATCTTCTTCTCAGATTTATGCCTAACATTTTAGACATGTAGAAAAGAGAGAGAGAGAGGATAGAGTGGATATGGGATATCTAGAATGGCAGCCTTTGGGTATGAAAAATATTTCTTCATGAAGAGCCTTGGCACAAGGGTTCTTATACAAAAGCATAACACCAAGTTAGAATCCCTCTTTGATCAAAATCCTAATTTTTTCAACCATTGGGACTCCTAGACTTGATCTCCACAAAAATCCTCAGATTCCATCTAATTTTGACACCAAAAATCAATTTGGAAGGTGGCAGCATGAGTAGATAAGGAAGAGTCCACTACACCTAGGACTCTTCCTTTGAGAGTTTGATTTGAATCAAACTCTATCATAACTCAGTCTAGATACCTCCAAAAATCACAAAATTTGGTACATCGAATGCATAATTCATGCTCTATCATATATCCAAAAATCAAATCAAAATAGGTTTTAAAAAAGTTTTTAAAAGTATCTGATCAGGTGACCCTCAATGCCCTCAAATAGGTCAACTTTTGACCCTAGTCCAATTTGACTATGAATGGATTTAATTTCTATAATTAATCTAACCTAAACTTGTTCTAGTTAGATAAAAATAAATCCATTCAAAATATAAGAATGAGTCAAATCAAATTTGACTTGATTGTGATGAATCAAAAAGATTTTAGAAGGAGAAAGTCAGGCTCAATCGTGTGCTAGTATGATTACCTTGAACCTGATTGGATCTAATCCAAATCAATCAAACTGGGTTAGCTCAATTGATGACATTTAGATCAAAACTCTTATTTATGTGATTCAGTTAGGTTTAATTTTGTATGGTAATGAGATATGTCACGATCTCCATCATCGATATCATTGAAACATCTTTCGATGGATCAAAATTTTTTTGATTCATACAATTAGAATGATTGATCATCAAAATTATTTTAATTGCTCTCAAAATCCACCAATGATACATAGCTGTGCATTGTGACAATCCATCAGAATTGAAAGTGAATCTCTCAGTGTAGTTACTTTTGAGATTGGGTTCTTCTATCTTGAGCTCCGATAGGATTAGGGTTAAGGTGAACTCATCAAACCCAATGTCTGTCATATGAATTAATTATTCGATTCAAGTTTAATATGAAATCCTAATAGAAACTCTTTCTATCATCTTCACTCTGCTATGGCCATGGGCTTAAGGACTCAATCTTATGATTATCATAGGGCTACTCCTCATCCACCGAGGTAAATAGATCTTCTTATTGGTGCAATTCAATTCCTTCAATGAACATGCTATATAGCCAATATAGACCTTAGGGTTCTGAATGGCTACGAGACCAAGTTATAGTGTAGTCAAACTATAAAACCCTCAAGGTGAACTATTAATGCACCTCAGTTCAAAGAACCATACATACCACTACAGTATCGAGTCAATCATCGATGAGAAGGTAGACTTTCTTATGACTACTTGAGGTGGTCATGCTCAGTAACCTCATTCTCTAATAAGTACCTATACTCTCGCTCTAATGTCTCAACACCATAGACTCAAGATACGTCTATCCTAAGAAAATGATCATATACCAACCTTCTAGATCGATCACCATCCTCGTGACGATCTTATAGTTGGGAGCATTTTATGAGTTAATTATGAAAATTCATGTCTTAAATTTTTAACTCTTAAAAATATGAATTGTCATTACCATTAACTCAAAGGATGTATCACAGACACTTTTAAATACATACTGTGATAGAAAAATAACTCATTTATTAATTTATAGTCAAAATTATAAAATTATCCTTAGTAGTGTATTATAAGTGACAACAAATCTAGCTTCTAGGACATACATCTAATAGTGAATCAGTTGGTGTGACCGCACCATCCATTAGAAATCAATAATTAAGGAGATTTTTGCATCTATACAAAGGGAGTGTTGGGATTTGAGTAAATAGTGGAAGCCTAATTTATGTAAAAATAAAATTTTAAAATAAATTGATTAAGTCTAATTATAAAATTTAACTAGAAAGTTTGACACTCTACAGAAAAATATTTACGTCTAATCCACTGGCCCGTATCCTGGACACCCATAGACTGATCGGATCTAACTACAAGAATTTGCTCCAGAACATTAAAATTATTTTGGATTCTGAGAAGTTGACTCATGTATTAGAACAGAATCCTCCTACCTTACCAGCCCGTCCATCCACTGATCAGAGAGCATCTCTCGAGAAGTGGATGGATGAAGATAACAAAGCCAAGTATTACATATTGGGCTCGATGTCTGATGAGCTCCAACACCAATATGAAGATATTAAGACTAGCCGCCAAATGTTGGCTCACCTATAAGAGTTATTTAGTGAACAAAGTCGTGCAGCCAAATATCAAGTCACTAAAAGACTATTTAAAGCTCAAATGTGTGATAGACAGTCGGTCCAAGATCATTGTCTGATGATGATCAAGGATTTAGAAGAGCTTGAAAAACTTAGTGTCAAGTTAGATCAGGATCTATAGACTGACATAATTCTATAGTCCTTGACTGATGCGTATGGATAGTTCATCATGAACTACCATATGCATAAACTTCAGAATACCTTAGCTGAGCTCATAAATATGTTGGTTACTACAGAGCTTTCTATGAAAGATTTTAAAGGTTTAGTATTTGCTGTGGAGCAGACTTCTTCCAAGAGAAAGTCTTTTGAGAAGAAGAAGAAGTCCGTGAAGAAGCAGAAGGTGGATGGTGGGAAGAAGAAGAAGGCAGTTGACAAAGAAAAATATTTTCATTGCAATACTGACAGCCATTGAAAGTGAAATTGCCTTTTTTACCTAGCTAGCCCGAAGAACAAAAAGGAGGTAGGTCCTTCTAGAGGTATACTCGTTATAGAATCTAATCTTACAATTTCTTCTGCATCCAGTTGGATGCTTGACTCTGGTTCTAGTGCTCACTTGTGCACTTCTATGCAGGATCTTGAGGATAACAGGAGGCTGAAGCATGGTGAGATGATCCTACATGTCAGAAATAGAGCAAGAGTTGCTGCTATGGTCTTGAGAATCTACCATCTATGATTATCGTCAGGATTAGACTTAGTATTTAAGGTCTATTTTTATGTGCCTACAGCAAGCAAGAATTTGATTTCTATTTTATGTTTAGCATAAAAAGGCTGTGTAATTAATTTTCTTAAGGACCATTGTAATATTCTTTATGAAAGAAATAAAATTATAAGTGGTTTCCTTATAAATGGTCTCTATCAGTTATATATTGATGTTTCTATTTTTAATATCCAGTGAAACGTGAATGCCATAGGATCAAAGTGACCTCGGGGTAGTCTAAATGAAAGGCATCTTTGGCACCTTAGGCAAGGTCATATAGCTGAAGACTGGGTTAACAAATTATAGAAATTCGGGCTATTGAGTCTGTTGGTACAGAATCTGATTGATGCCCTATCGAGCTGGAGTTAGGAAAGATGAAGTCGCTGTTAGATATATGTGCCCTAGAAGCCAGAATTTGCTGACACTTATAATACACTTTTAGGAGCAAAATTGTAATTTTGACTAATATCAATAAAATGGATTATTTTCTATCACATATGTGTATTTAGTGTCTGTGATACATCCTTTGAGTTAATGGTAATGATAATTCATATTTTCAAGAGTTGAAAATTTAAGACATGAATAATCATTATTAACTCATAAAATGCTTCCGACCATAGGATCATCATGAGGATGGTGATTGATCCGAAAGGTTGGTGTACAATCACTTCTCTTTAGTAGATGAGTCTTGAGTCTATAGTGTGGAGACACCGGAGTGAGAGTACAGATACTCGTTAGAGAACGAGGGCACTGAGCGTGACCACCTCGAGTAGTCATTAGGAAGTCTACCTTCTCGTCAATGACTGACTCGATGCTGCAGTAGTGTGTCTGGTTCTTTGATCTGAGATGCATCGGCAGTTCACCTTGAAGGGTGTTATAGTTTGACTACACCATTACTCGGTCTCCTAGCCATTCGGAATCCTGAGGTGTATGTTGGCTATAGCATGTTCATTGTAGGAACTAAATAGCATCAAGATGGAATCTATCTACCTCGGTGGTAGAGGAGCAGCCCTATGATGATCATGAGAATCAAGTCTAAAAGTCCATGGCCATGGCAGAGTGAAATAATAGAAAGAGTTTCTATTTAAGATTTTCACATTGGACTTGAATCGAATGGATTACATCATATGACAGAGACTAGGGTTTGACGAGTTCACCTTAACCCTAATCTGATCGGAGCTCAAGATAGAAGAACTTAATCACACAGGTAGCTACACCAAGAGGTTCGCATTCAGCTCTGATGGGTTGCCACCATATACTGCTAGGTATCACTGGTGGATTTTGGGAGCAATTAGAATGATTTAGATGATCGATCATTCTAGCTGTTCGAATTAGAAGAGTTCTGATCCATCGAAAGGAGTTTCGATGATGTCGATGATAGAGATCATGACATATCCCATTACCATACAGAACTGAACCTAACTAGGTCACACAAATAAGGGTTTGAATCTGGTGATCATCAATTGAACTAATCCAGTTCAATTGATCTGAATGAGATTCAATTAGGTTCAAGAAAATCGTGCTAGCACTTGATTGAACCTAACGTTCTTCTTTTACTATCATAAATAGTTGTCCTGACTGAGCCAAAGGAGTTTGTGCTCATTCAGAGGCCTTCATTTGGTCTGACTAGAGCTTGTCCAAGTCAAAAAAGGATTGTCTTATTTTGTAAGACAATACCTGCCATTTTTTATCACCTGCCATTTCTCGTCCTTTGACTTTGGTCAAAAGTTGACCTTTGACCTTGTAATTCACCCTAATATAGATATGATACATGAGATGTATGCAAAATATGCCTTGATTAGATCTAAATTTGTATATGAGATATATGATATAGATCTATAACTGTTTTGTAGATTTACATGTTCCTGATTAAGGCGTTCCTCTTGGCCGTCCGGTCATAAGAACGAAGAAGGGTTTAAAGGCCCTCTCTTCCCATTCGATGGGGTGTTCTTATGATGTGTAGGGGTGCTGCGTGTTCGTCCTTAATCAGAAACCCAAAACTTACTTTCTGCAAAACCCTAGATCCTGAAACCCTAGGATTTATTGTGCATATTTTGTTTATGAACCCTACTTAATTAAGAATTAAGTTTATGGAATATTAATTAGGTCTAAAATTGAGAATTTTCAGATCTAAGACATATTCATAATACTGGGTTCGGGCTTGGGTAGCTCAATTAGGTCTAAGCGGTTGATCAAACCGAATCAAGAGTTGGTTAGATGGGATCAACAATGCTTAAATTGACCAGCCTAATAGGATTAAGTCTGGGTCAAGATCGAGTCACGATCAAGCAAGACCTAATTAGGCTCAGAGGTTAGAGTCTGGATTGTAGGCTAACCCAATTGGTTCTGACTCAACAATTTGGTGTCTAAGGTAAGTTTGGCACAGACGACCGACTGGTTTTTAATTGGAAGCTACTCGACCTGAATGCGTTCTTGTACGAGTTAATGGCATATTCCTTCCACCGGTCTCACTTACCTGGCCATATCTGTTGACACAGTTCTGATCTGAGGTGGTCAATAATCCGAGCTAACCCATGCCACTAGGTTAGTCATAATTGTTATGACTAAGCCAAGTCTAGTTTAATGAGACCTGAATCAATTCTCCCTAAGAAAAGATTAAGTCTGAGGTCTTCCACCATTGTAGATGTGCGGGCCCTTCCCGGGGTTGATTGTTCTCGGCTGGATACAGTGGCTCAGTTGCACCGGGAAGATGCAACCATGTCTATTAGGCATTGGATGCTATGGGCTGGAGGATGAGTTGGGCTCAATATTTCCGGATACGGTGAGAGACTCAATTAGGAACCCAGTCTATGCAAATGGTGGGTCTGACTTAACTAAGGAGTGGATCAATATTCCGGATACGGTGAGATTCATGAATTAGAGACCAAGTTTGGGTGCACCATGATTAGAGAATCATTGAACAAGAGTTGTTCACTCATTGGCTAACCCATCACCAATAACTGTTAGGTGAGGTGATGAGTCAGTTGGTGAGACCGCACCACCCACTAGAAATCATTAATCGTGGAGATTTTCGCATCTCTACAGAGGGAGTGTAGGGATCCGAGAAAATAGTGGGAGCTAATTTGTTTAAAAATAAAATCCCTAAACAAATTGGTCAAGTCAAAATTACAGTATCTAACTAGAATCTTTGACTCTCTACAGGAAAATGTCTGCGTCCAACCCATTGGCACGTATCCTAGACACACATAGACTGACTGGACCCAATTATAAAGATTGGCTCAGGAACTACAAAATTGTTTTGGGTTCAGAGAAGTTAACACATGTTTTGGACCAGGACCCTCCCACCTTACCAGCTCGTCCATCCACTGAACAGAGAGCGTCTCTGGAAAAATGGATTGACGAAGATAATAAGGCCAGATATTACATGTTGGGCTCGATGTCTGATGAGCTCCAGCGCCAACATGAAGATATCGGGACTGCTCGCCAAATGTTGGCTCACCTGCAGGAGATGTTTGGTGAACAGAGTCGCGCAGCCAAATATCAAGTCACGAAATGACTTTTTAAGGCTAAGATGCGTGATGGGCAGTCAGTCCAAGATCACTGTCTGACAATGATCAAGGACATGGAAGAGCTTGAGAAGCTCGGTGTGAAGTTGGACTTGGATCTGCAGAACGATATTATTCTGCAATCCTTGACTGATGCATATGGGCAATTCATCATGAATTACCACATGCATAAACTTCAAAATTCCTTGGCCGAGTTAATGAATATGCTGGTTACCGCTGAGCTTTCTATGAAAGGTTCTAAAGGCTCAGTTCTTGCTATGGAACGGACTTCTTCCAAAAGAAAGTCTTATGGAAAGAAAAAGAAGTCTGTGAAAAAGCAAAAGGTGGAAGGATCAAAGAAGAAGAAGGCAGAACCGAAGAAAAAGGCCGATGGCAAAGGAAAGTGTTTCCATTGCAACAGCGACGGCCATTGGAAGCGGAACTGCCCTACTTACCTGGCCACCCTGAAGAACAAGAAGGAAGGTCCTTCTGGAGGTATGCTCGTTATTGAGTCTAACCTTACGGTTTCTTCTGCATCCAGTTGGGTGCTTGACTCTGGTTCTAGTGCTCATCTGTGCACTTCTATGCAGGGTCTTGAGGATAGCAGGAGGCTGAGGGATGGAGACATGATCCTACGCATCGGTAATGGAGCAAGAGTTGCTGCAGTAGCCGTGGGAACATACCCTCTTCGATTACCATCTGGTTTAGACTTAGTTTTAAAAGACTGTTATTATGTGCCTGCAGCTAGCAGGAATTTGATTTCTGTTTCATGCTTAGCACAAGAAGATTATGTGATCACCTTCTTTAAGGACCATTGTAACATTCTTTATGAAAGAAATAAAATTGCAAATGGTTTCCTTATTAATGGTCTTTATCAGTTGCATATTGATGTACCTATTTTAACTATCGAGCAAAACGTGAATGCCAAACGACCTAGGGATAGTCCAAACGACAGATATCTATGGCACCTGAGATTAGGTCATATAGCAGAAGATAGGATCAACAAATTGGAGAAAAATGGGCTATTGAGTCCATTGACTTTTGAGTCATATCCAACTTGTGAATCTTGTCTTCAAGGCAAAATGACTAAACTCCCTTTTGTTGGACATGGGGAGAGGGCCACAGATCTCCTTGCCCTAGTACATACTGATGTGTGCGGCCCATTTGATGTGCCGGCTAGAGGCAATTTTGTCTACTTCATTACCTTTACCGATGATCTGTCTAGGTATGGGTATGTGTATCTTATGAGACACAAGTCTGAAGCTTTTGAAAAGTTCAAAGAATTCAGACATGAAGTAGAAAAACAAACTGGAAAACCCATTAAGGTTCTTCGATCAGATCGAGGAGGTGAATACCTTAGCCGGGAATTCCTAGACTATCTTAAGGAAAATGGCATAGTCTCTCAATGGACTCCACCAGGAACACCTCAACTCAACGGGGTTTCAGAATGGAGAAATCGGACTCTATTGGATATGGTTCGATCCATGATGAGCTTCACAGACCTCCCTGATTTTCTTTGGGGACACTCATTGTTAACTTCAATCTATCTACTGAATAGGGTTCCCTCTAAAACCGTTCCTACCACACCGTATGAGATATGGCACGGTAAGAAACCAAGTCTGAGTCATCTCAGAATTTGGGGTTGTCCGGCTCATGTCAAAAGACAACAAGCGGACAAGTTAGAGTTTAGGTCCTTTAGAGCTCGATTCATAGGATATCCTAAAGAGTCATTAGGATACTATTTCTACATTCCAGAAGACCACAATGTGATTGTGAGTCGACATGCCATCTTTCTTGAAAAATAGTTTATTCAAGATAGCGGCATTGGAAAGCAGATTAAGCTTGATGAGAAAGTCTCACAAGCAGAACGAGCTAAGGACCAAGTGGAACCAAATCAGGTTGAGCCAATAAGAACACTACCTCCTCCACCTCGTAGATCGGAAAGAGTTTCCCGTCCCCCTGAAAGATACTTAGGTATTATTTCAGAGGATGTAGAGGAAATGTTCCTCATAGGTAATGGTGCTCATGGTGATGATCCCAAAACCTACAACGAGGCGATATCAGATATCGACTCCGAGAAATGGCTAGAGGCAATGCAGTCAGAAATTGACTCGATGCACTCAAACCAAGTCTGGACCTTGGTAGATCCACCAGAAGGTATAGTACCTATTGGATGTAAATGGATCTTCAAGAGAAAGATTGGTGCAGATGGGAATGTGGAGACATTCAAGGCTAGACTAGTGGCAAAAGGTTATAGTCAACGCGAAGGCATTGACTATCAGGATACCTTTTCCCCAGTAGCTATGCTAAAATCCATCCGCACATTGCTTGCCGTTGCAGCCTATTTCGATTATGAAATATGGCAAATGGACGTGAAAACGGCATTCCTAAATGGATATCTTGAGGAAGATATCTATATGGAACAGCCGCTAGGTTTCACATCCAGTGATACTGATCACAAGGTTTGCAAGCTGCAAAGGTCCATATATGGACTTAAGCAAGCATCTCGGAGCTGGAACACTCGTTTCAATGATGTGATCAAAAAGTTTGGTTTCATCAAAAATGAAGAGGAACCATGTGTTTTCAAAAGGGTCAGTGGGAGCGCTGTTGTCTTCCTCGTATTGTACGTGGATGACATCCTCCTTATTGGGAATGATATTCCCATGTTGACATCAGTCAAGATGTGGTTGTCCAAGGAATTCTCCATGAAAGACCTAGGTGAAGCATCCTTTATTCTAGGAATTAAGGTCTATAGGGATAGACCGAATAGGATGCTAGGACTTTCACAGAAGATGTACATAGAGGAAGTACTAAAGAGGTTTAGTATGGAAAACTCTAAGAGGGGATTAATACCCTTCAGACATGGTATTCATCTTTCCAAGAAGATGTGCCCCAGCACACCTGAGGAAATAGAACGCATGAGCAAGATCCCTTATGCTTCTGCAATAGGGAGCCTCATGTATGCCATGCTATGTACACGACCTGATATAGCCCATGCTGTGAGTGTCACAAGCAGATATCAGTCAAATCCAGGTGAAGAACACTGGACTTCTGTGAAATGTATCCTTAAGTACTTGAGAAGAACTAAGGATATGATGTTGGTCTTTGGTAATGGAGAACTCCAAGTTCCAGGGATACACAGACTCGGACTTCATGTCCGATATAGATGATCGAAAGTCGACATCTGGAAGTCTGTTTGTGTGCAATGGTGGAGCTGTCAGCTGGAAGAGTTCCAAGCAAACTGTGATAGCAGATTCCACCATGGAAGCAGAATATATAGCTGCATCAGAGGCTGCAAAGGAAGCATTCTGGTACAAGAAGTTTGCTGCAGAAATTGGAGTAATGCCATCAGATGCCATTCCTCTATACTGCGACAACAATGGCGCCATAGCCCTTGCTAAGGAGCCGAGGTCTCACCAGAAAGTCCAAGCACATTGAGCGGCGATACCACCTCATCCGCGATTACCTTGAGAAAGGTTACGTCGAGGTCAAGAGAGTCAACTCCGCAGATAATGTGGCAGACCCACTTACAAAGCCGTTGGGCCAGCAGAAGATCGAAGCCCACCTTGAGAAGATGGGACTTAGACTTGTAGCCAATTGGCTTTAGGACAAGTGGGAGATTGTTAGATATATGTGCCCTAGAAGCCAGAATTGGCTGACACTTGTAATACACTTCTAGGGGCAAAATTATAATTTTGACTATAATCAATAAAATGGGTTATTTTCTATCACATATGTGTATTTAGTGTCTGTGATACATCCTTTGAGTTAATGGTAATGATAATTCATATTTTCAAGAGTTGAAAATTTAAGACATGAATAATCATTATTAACTCATAAAATGCTCCCGACCATAGGATCATCACGAGGATGGTGATTGATCCGGAAGGTTGGTGTACAATCGCTTCTCTTTAGTAGATGAGTCTTGAGTCTACGGTGTGGAGACACCGGAGCGAGAGTACAGGTACTCGTTAGAGAACGAGGGCACTGAGCGTGACCACCTCGAGTAGTCATTAGGGAAGTCTACCTTCTCGTCAATGACTGACTCGATGCTGCAGTAGTGTGTCTGGTTCTTTGACCTGAGATGCATCGGCAGTTCACCTTGAGGGTGTTATAGTTTGACTACACCATTACTCGGTCTCCTAGCCATATGGAACCCTGAGGTGTATGTTGGCTATAGCATGTTCATTGTAGGAACTGGATTGCATCAAGATGGAATCTATCTACCTCGGTGGTAGAGGAGCAGCCCTATGATGATCATGAGAATCAAGTCCAGAAGCCCATGGCCATGGCAGAGTGAAATAATAGAAAGAGTTTCTATTTAGATTTTCACATTGGACTTCGAATCGAATGATTACATCATATGACAGAGACTAGGGTTTGACGAGTTCACCTTAACCCTAATCTGATCGGGGCTCAAGATAGAAGAACTTAATCACACAGGTAGCTGCACCAAGAGGTTCGCATTCAGCTCTGATGGGTTGCCACCATATACTGCTAGGTGTCACTGGTGGATTTTGGGAGCAATTAGAATGATTTAGATGATCGATCATTCTAGCTGTTCGAATCAGAAGAGTTCTGATCCATCGAAAGGAGTTTCGATGATGTCGATGATAGAGATCATGACATATCCCATTACCATACAGAACTGAACCTAACTGGGTCACACAAACAAGGGTTTGAATCTGGTGATCATCAATTGAACTGATCTAGTTCAATTGATCTGAATGAGATTCAATTAGGTTCAAGGAAATCGTGCTAGCACTCGATTGAACCTAACGTTCTTCTTTTACTATCATAAATAAGTTGTCCTGACTGAGCCAAAGGAGTTTGTGCTCAATCAGAGGCCTTCATATGGTCTGACTGGAGGTTGTCCAAGTCAGAAAAGGTTGTCTTATTTTGTAAGACATTACCTGCCATTTTTGGTCACCTGCCATTTCTTGTTCTTTGACTTTGGTCAAAAGTCTACCTTTGACTGGTCAAACGTTGACCATTGACACTTTGACTTTTGACCACATGTCATGCACCTATTGGAGAGCTGGTGGGGGCCTGTCCCCCTGCCAGAACCTGGCAAGGAGAAGGGCGCACGCCAAGGGTGGCGTGAGCCCAAGTAGGAGGCGCCTAGGAGTCCTTGTTGGACAAGGACTCCACCTCCCTTTTGGATTCCAATTCAGAGTTCTACTAAGAATCCAGTTTGACTGGTCTTAGGCACCCTCTAAGGAGGAATCCAGGGGTCTCTATTCCAACCAATCAGATTTAGATCTGATTTCACAAAGGGTTGTGATTGGTTGGAGAGGAAGAGGAGTTGGATCACAAGAGGTCTATAAATAAGACCCTGCGCCCAACCCTAATCCTAAGTGAAAATGAATCAATTAGATCCCACGCCCCAAGGCTGCCTCTCCCCTCCTTCTCCATGCCATAGTCTCTTCTCCCCTTGCTCTCCACGTCCAAAAGGTGTTTTGGACTTAGGTTGGTGCGATTCAGATCAAGGAAAGGCGATCAAAAGCAAGAAGGCTGCGCTGCTGCAAAAGGACGACTGCAGATCTTCAAAAGAGTTTTGAAGATCCTCCAGATCAGATCCAGATCTGATTTTTGGAGGTGTGATAGAGAAGAAGAGGATCTCCAGATCCAACCCGAGTGGATACCGGTAGAGGCCAGGCGCTTGCGTGGCTAAGATCCAGAACCTTCCGCTGCAATCAGGATCATCTACAGGGTAATAGGATTACCCAAATCAGGTAAATTAAATTTGATTTAATTTATCTTATTTTATTTTATTTATTAAAATAATAAGAATCAGATCTGAAACATATCAAGATCTGATTGAGATCAAGAGAAAATTTTTGAAATATATCTCTTGATCTAATCAGATCTGGACGAACCTGGACCGGGAAATCAGGATTTCCCTTCACAAGATCCAATACAGACAAAGAAAAAACTCTTTCAAATATTCAGATCTGATTTCATAAAGAGTTGTGATTGGTTGGGAAGAAGAGGAGTTGGATCATAGACAGTCTATAAATAAGACCCTGCACCCAACTCAAATTAAGATTGGAAATCATAATTCTCCACACCCCAAGGCTGCTTCACCTCTCCTCCTCCATGCCAAAGCACCTTGTCCCTCTCCTCTACACATCCAAAGAGGTTTGGATTCTTGGTTGGTGCAATCTAGATGAGAGAAAGGCGACTGAAAGCTAGAAGGCAGCGCTACTGCAAAGGACGACTACTGATCTTCGAAAGGTATTTTGAAGATCCTCAAGATCAGATCTAGATCTAATTTTTGAAGATGTGATAGAGAAGAAGAGGATCTCCAGATCTAGCCCGAGTGGATACCGGTAGAGGTCAGGCACTTGCATGGCTAGATCCAGAACCTTCCGCTGCTTATAAGATCATCATCAGGTAATAGGATTACCCACTTCAAGGTAAATTAAATTTGACTTAATTTATCTAATTTTATTTTAATTATTAAAATAATAAGAATTAGATCTAAAGTATTCTAGATCTGATTAGGATCAAAGAAAAAAAAATTTTGAAATATATCTCTTGATCTGATCAGATCTGAACGAACCTGATCCGAGAAATCTGGATTTTCCTTCAGTTGCTGTCGGTGACTATAAAATAAAGTCCTATTTGGAGTCAATGGTGGTGTCTCTGGTAGGACCCTCTGACGAGCAAGTCAGCTTTTTAGGCCAACAGAAATGGAGTGCTCAAGTATGAATTCGATAGAGTTTTGGAAAGAAGAAGAGAGCTTAGAAAAAATATATCTAGAGGGTCCCTTTTTATAGATGGAGCTTGTTGTAACCATCCGGTAGTGGGCCACTCTGGGCCATATGGAATTTATTATGAAGAGAGGTGTCACTCATAATAGATTGATAATGATAGTTATAATAGTTCGATAGTGGGGTTGCCATAGCAAATTGATAAATGATAGTCATAACCATCTGAAGGAAGTAGGCATTTAAAATTCGATCGAAGAAGATGTCCGAAAGGAGTTCGACTCCTGGAGGAATCTAACTGAAGGAGAAGTCTGAAAGGAGTTTGGCTCCTAGAGAAATTTGGAAGAAATTTGGCTTCTGAAGGAATTCAACTGCTGGAGAATTTTGGAAGAAGTTCAACTCCTAGAGAAATTTGACTGCTAGAGGAATCTGACTACTGGAGGATTTCGAAAGGAGTTCGGCTCTTGGAGGAATCCGACTGTTGGAGAAATCTGGAAGGACTTTGGCTCCTAAAGAAATCCAACTGCTAGAGGATTTTGGAAGGAGTTTGGCTCTTGGAGAAATTCAAAAGAAATTTGGCTCCTGAAGGAATCCGATTGCTGGAGGATTTTAGGAGTTTGGCTCCTAAAGAAATTTGAAAGAAATTTGGACGTTCGGCTCTTGAAGAAATCCGACTGCTGAAGGAGTTCGAAAGAAGTTTGGCTCCTGGAGGAATCTGACTGCTGGAGGATTTTGGAAGAAGTTCAGCTCCTAGAGAAATTCGCAAGGAATTTGGCTCCTGAAGGAATCCGACTACTAGAGGATTTCGAAAGAAATTTGGCTCCTGGAGGAATCCGACTGCTGGAGGATTTTGGAAGGAGTTTGGCTCCTAGAGGAATCCGACTGCTGGAGGAATCTAAAAGAACTTCGGCTCTTGGAGGAATTCAATTGTTGGAGGATTTTGGAAGGAGTTTGGCTCCTAGAGAAATTCGAAAGGAATTCGACTCCTAGAGAAATTCGACTGCTGGAGGATTTCGAAAGAAGTTTGACTCTTGGAGAAATTCGGATGGACTTCGACTCTTGGAGAAATCTGATTGAAGGAAAAGTCTGAAAGAAGTTTGATTCTTGGAGGAATTTGACTGTTGGAGGATTTTGGAAGGAGTTTGACTCCTAGAGGAATCCGGAAGGAATTCGGCTCCTGGAGAAATCCGACTGTTGGAAGATTTTGGAAGGAGTTTGGCTCCTGAAAAAAATTTGGAAGGACTTCGGCTCCTGAAGAATCTGACTGAATGAGAAGTTCGAAAGAAGTTTGGCTCTTGGAGGAATCCGATTGTTGGAGGATTTCGGAAGAAGTTTGGCTTTTGGAGGAATTTGGAAGAAATTTGGCTCGTACAGGAATCCGACTATTGGAGAATTTTGGAAGGAGTTCGGCTCTTGGAGGAATCCGACTGTTGGAGAATTTCGGAAGGAGTTCAGCTCTTGAAAAAATTCAAAAAAATTTCAAAAGGCATTCGGCTCTTGGAGAAATTCGACTACTGGAGGAGAGGTCTAGGAGGGGTTCGGCCGTTTGAGGTAGTCTGAGTGCTTGAAGGAGTTCGGCCGGGGTTCGACCACTGAAGGAAGTTCAGGAGGAGTTTGGCTGTTAAAAAAGTTCGGAAGGGGTTCAACTGCTGGAGGAAGAATTCTTAATCGAAGCTCTTCCATCATTACTAATCGTTTTAGCCTAAGCATCAGACTAGACTTCGACGGGAGTGGGATTTATCTCCAACAATAGATTTATCCCCAACAATAGTCTCCTACTTTTGAGTTCAAAATTCGAAAGAAGGGAGTACAAAAAAGATGACTGCCAAAGTCCTCTTCCAGATTCTACACCCATTCAGGTTGAAGCTCGGGAGAGATCTTATCTCCATCAGAGGTTGAAGAAAATCTTGTCTCCTATTGAGGTTGGCGTTGAAGCTCAAGAAAGATCTTATCTCCAACTGAGGTTGACGTTCAAGTTGAAGCTTGGGGAAGATCTTATCTCCAGCCGAGGTTGACGTTCAAGTTGAAGCTTATGGGAGATTTTATCTTCAGTCGAGGTTGATGTTCAAGTCGAAGCTCGGAGGAGAATTCTGATCTCGGGTTCCCACGCTTGCTGCTTGTTGCGGACGTCGAACTCATTGTGGGTGCCAAGCTTACTATGGATATTGAACTAGGATCTCTATTGCAAACCAAGATAAGGCTCTGCCTGTCGCATTTGACATAGTCAGGTTGTCGTAGGAAAGCATGTGTAAGGATTCTCTATCGAGCTTTTTCCTTCTCCACATCTTTGGTCTATGGGGTTCCAACCTTTACTCATGCTAGAATGAGGTTCTCCTCCTGGTCCTAACAGATTGTCAGAGTGTATTTAGGGTTGTTGTTACGGTCTCCCCTCTCATCTCATCTAAAATGAATGAGGTCTTCAACTTTGCTCATGTTAGGATGAGGTTCTCCTCCTATTCCTAACGGCCTATGAGGGCACATAAGAGCCATTGCTAGGGTCTCAGTCTTCGACTTTGCTCACGTTAGGATGAGGTTCTCCTCCTATTTCTAACGAGCTGTGGGGGCACATAAGGGCCATTGTTAGGGCGTCTCCCCCAATCTCGTCTAAAATGAACGAGGTCTTCAACTTTGCTCACATTAGGATGAGGTTCTCCTCCTATTTCTAATGGGCTATGGGGGCACATAAGGGCCATTGTTACGGCCTCTCCCCCCATCTCATCTAAAAATCAATGAGATTTTCGACTTTGCTCATGTTAGGACGAGGTTCTCCTCCTGATCCTAATGGGTTGTGGGGGTATATAAGAGCCATTGTTAGGGCCTCTCCTCCCATCTCGTCTAAAATGAATGAGATCTTCGACTTTGCTCACTTTAGGATGAGGTTCTCCTCTTGTTCCTAATAGGCTGTGGGGGCACAAAAGGATCGTTGTTAGGGCTTCTCGCCCTATCTCGTCTAAAATGAATGAGGTCTTTGACTTTGCTCACGTTTGGATGAGGTTCTCCTCCTATTCCTAATGGGCTGTGGGGGCACATAAGGGCCATTGTTAGGGCCTCTCCCTCCATCTCGTCTAAAATGAATGAGATCTTCGACTTTGCTCACATTAGAATGAGGTTTTCCTCCTATTCCTAATGGACTGTGGGGGCACATAAGGGTCATTGTTAGGGCCTCTCCCCCTATTTCATCTAAAATGAACGAGGTCTTCGACTTTGCTCATGTTAGGATGAGGCTCTCCTTCCATTCCTAACGTGGCCATTATTGATTGCTTCTTTTCTATCATCACATAGTTTTTGCACCAACAAACAATAACATTGAAATGGAAGAATTTTATTGATGAGAAATTACTGGTAGTACATCCTCAGATTTTTTGAATTTTAAGGTAGTCGGAGCATCTTCCCTCCGAGCTCTTTCAGGCGATAAGTTTCGGACCGGACGACCTCCTCTACTTCATACGGGCCTTTCCAATTTGGGGCAAGCTTCTCCTGGTTCTGAGGCTGAGAGATGGTGGCTCGCCGAAGCACCAAGTCTTCGACTCTGAACACTTTACCTCTAACTTTGGAGTTATATTATTGGATCACCCTTCGCCTGTAAGCCGCCATCCGAACCTGGGCATCCTCTCTCTTTTCTTCCAGCAGATCGAGGTTGACTCTAAGGTCTTGTGAGTTACGCTGCTCATTGAAGGCCATGATCCATGCTGATGGGAGCTTAAGCTCGATTGGGATGACTGCCTCCATTTTGAAAGCCAAGGAGAATGGTGGTTCCCCAGTCGATAGTCTTTTAGTAGTTCGGTATGCCTAGAGAACATGGTAGAATTCGTCCACCCAAGCCACCTTTGCACTATCGAGCCTTGTCTTGATGCCTTACAGCAAGGTCCGGTTGGTCACTTCAGCTTTCCCATTTGCCTATGGGTGAGCTACCGATGTGAAGTGATGGAAGATGTTTAGATCTTCGCAGAACTTGGTGAATCTCGTCCCAGCGAACTATCGCCCGTTATCTATTATGAGAGCTTAGGGCAAACCGAACAGATAGATAATTGACTTTCAGACAAAGTCCTGTACCTTGTTTTCGATAATTTTTGCTAGAGATTCGGCTTCAACCCATTTGGTGAAGTAGTGAATCGGGACCAGGAGGAACTTCCATTGCACAAAGGCCGTCGAAAAAGGGCCAAGTATATCCATTTCCCACTATGCAAATAGCCAAGGTTCGCTTATTGGAGTAATCTTGGAGGTCGACTGTCTTTGTAGATTTGCATTCTTTTAACAGCGGTCATATTTCTTGACATACTCCATAGAATCATGGTATAAAGTTGGCCAATAGTACCCTTACCGAAGTAGTTTTTGTGACAGAAACCTGGCTCCTACATGACTTTCATAAATTTCCTCGTGCACTTTCCATAATGTGAAGTCGACCTCTAAAGGTCAGAGACATCTCTACAGCGGTAGCAAATATGACCTCTTATACAACTTGCTCTCATACAAAACGTATCGAGAGGCTTGATTCTTGAGTTTTTGAGCTTCTTTCAGATCATGAGGAAGAACTCCCACTTTAAGATAGGCAACTAATGGATCGATCCAGCTTGGCTCGAACTCCATCTGCATAACGAACTATGGTTCCTCTGAGCTTGGGCATTTTAGAATTTCAAAAAATACTTCTTTGGATAGTTCGATTGAGGCTGAAGTGGCAAATTTAGAGAGAAGGTCAGCTCTTATATTTTCTGCCCTTGAAATCTATCGAATACCAAAACTGCCGAAGGCCGGAGTTAAATCCTTTACTTTCTCAAGGTATTTCATCATACTTTTCTCCCGCTCTTCATAGTTGCCACTAACTTGGCCGATCACTAATTGGGAATCATTGTAGACTTGAAGCTGATCTACTTTTAACTCTCTTGCTATTTTTAACCCAGCAATCAGTGCTTCATACTCGGCCCCATTATTAGTTGCAGAAAATTCAAAGCATAGCACATACTCGATGATGTCTCCCTCAGGACTGACTAAGACTAACCCCGCACCTGCTCTAATGGGGTTGGACGAACCATCCACCTATAGGGCCCAAAAATCTTCAGGAAGATTGGGACTCTCTTCAGGAGGGCTCGGTTGCGACAATAGAGTGCCGGTCTCATTCTGTTCAAGCTTGGCATCATCTGGAATGGTACATTCTACTACAAAATCTATCAATATTTGAGCTTTGATTGATGGCTTGGATCAATAATTGATGTCAAACTCCATGAGCTCAATCGCCCATTTTACAATTCTTTCGGAAGCATCCGTTCGATGAAGGACTACTTTTATTGGTTGATTTATTAGGACCATTATGGTATGCCCCTGAAAGTAAGGTCGAAGTCTCCTGACAGCAATTAGAAGAGAGTAGGTCAATTTCTCCAGCTTAGAGTACCTGATCTCTGCACCTCTCAGGATCTGACTTATGTAGTAGATCGATCGTTGCATCTTCGCTTCCTCCTTGACCAAGACTGCTGCCAAGGCCACTAGAGAGACTGTTAGGTACAAGAATAATTTTTCTCGAGGTTCGAGCTTTGCCAGCAGTGGGGGTCAGCTGAGGAAGTTTTTGAGCTCCTCAAACATCCATTGGCACTCCGTCGTCCAGCAGAAATTCTTTGGTTGCTTAAGAACTTGAAAGAAGGGCATGCATTGCTCGACCGATCTCATGATGAAGTGATTTAGGGATGCTACCTTTTCAGTCAAGCACTGAACTTCTTTGATTGTTCCTGGAGCAGTCATCTCCTGAATAGCTTGGATTTTCTCTAGATTTGCTTCAATCCTACATCTTGACACCATAAACCCTAAAAATGTTCCCGAGGTTACATCAAAGGCGCACTTGGTCGGATTCAGCTTCATCTTGTTCTTTCTGAGTGCACAAATGGTCTCTTCAAGATCGGCGAGGTAGTTTATAGAAGATCAACTTTTGATGAGCATGTCATCCATATACACCTCCATGTTGCGGTCGATCTGCTCCTTGAAGATCTTGTTGATCAGGTGCTAGTACGTTGCTCCTACATTCTTGAGCCCAAAGGGCATAATCCTATAATAGTAAAGATCACGATCAGTAATAAAAGTAGTTTTCTCCACATCCTCCGACACTGTCCATATCTGGTAATAGCCGAAGAAGGCATCCATGAAGGTGACGAGTCATGGCCCATGGTTTCGTCTACCAATTGATCAATCCTGGGAAGAGGATAGCTATCCTTTGGGCAGGCTTTGTTTATCTTTTCGAAGTCTATGTACATCCTCCACTTGTTGTGTGCCTTTTTGATGAGGACCACGTTTGAGACCCAGGTCGGATAGTTAACTTCTCGGATGAATCCAACTTTGAGGAGCTTACCTACTTCTTCTATGATTGCTTTCTGCCTCTCTGGGGCATGGTTGCACATCTTCTCTTTTACCGGCCGATACTTAGGATCAACGGCCAGCCGATGTTCCATGACCTCGGCATCAATTCCTGACATATCCGTTGGGACCCAGGCGAAGACGTCCGTGTTCTTTTTGAGGAAGGTGATGAGTTACTCCCGAACCTCGTCCCCCAAGTTGGAGCCAATCTATATAGAGTGCTCCGCATTCCCATCATTTAAGGGCACAAATATGAGGTCCTCCATAGGCTTGCCTCGCTCCTTGGTGAGGTCATCGCGGACATCTAGCTCGTCAACAGGATAAGGGTCGGACTGTTCTTTCTTTTGCATCCAAACTTGATCTCTAATTTATGAAATTTACTATGCCCAGAATATTGCTCCACTTCTTAGTTAAGTCAGACCCATCATTTGCATTAACTAGATTTCTGATTGGGACCCTCACTGTATCTAAAATATTGACCCCAACCCGTCCTTCAATCCATAGCATCCTATGCCTAATACAAGTGGTTGCATTTTTCTGGTGCAACTAAACTACTATATCCAGCTAAGAACAATCAACCCCGAGAAGGGCCTGTACATCTACAATAATGGAAGACCAACGATAATATTTTTTTTGGAAGATTTGAATTTATGTCTCTTAGACTCGACTAGTCATAAAAATTATGACTGACCTAGTGGCATGGGTTAGCTTGAATCATTAGCCACCTCAAACCAGAACTAGGTTAACCCAAATGGCCAAATAAGTGAGATTGGTGGGAGAAATATACCATTAACTTGTTGTGAATGCATTTAGGTTGAGTAGCGCCTAATTAATGACCACCGGTCATGTCTACCAAACATATCTTAGATACTAAATTGTTGAGCCAGAATCGATTGGGTTAGCCTACAATCTAGGCTCGAATTATAGAGCCAAATTAAGTCTTAAAGTGGTCGACCACATGTGGCTATGAGTCAACCTTGACCAAGATTTACATCTAATGGACTAGTCAAATCTAAGCACTTTTGATCCCACCTAACCAACTCTTGATTTCGTTTGATCAACTGCTAGACCTAATTGAGCTATCCATATCCGAACCCATGTTTTATGAAGGTGTCTTAGATCTAAAATTTTTAATTTTTAGATCTAATTAATTTTATAAATATAATTTTTAACTAAGTCAACGGTTCATAAAATAGAACATACATCAAAGATCCTATGAATTTTGGATCTAGGATTTTGTAGAAAAGTAAGTTTTTGATTTTTGATTAAGTATAAACGTTCCGCACCCCTATACACTATAAGAGCACCCCATCGAATAAGAATCAAAGGCTTTTAGACCCTTCTTACTCTTATGATCGAACAGCCAAGAGGAATGCCTTAATCAGAAATATAAATTACAATACAAAATAGTTAGATCTAACATATACATCTCATATATGATTAAAGGTCTAAACAACACATGCATTGTATATATCACATATATCAATTTTAAATATTTAAAATCATATTTTAGATCTGATTACATCTCATATAATATCTGAAAATAAAAATTAAATGATTGTATCATAAAATATCTTAGATATAGACTAATCATGGCATAAAACTATATATCTAGTCTAGACATGGATTGCATATATCACATATATGAAAATTTTAAAATACATCTAATAATTTTAGATCTAATTACATATCATGTAACATCTGAAAACTAAATAATCAAATTGTAAAAAATAAATTTAGATCAAATCTAAAATAGATCTAGAATCAATAACTTAGCTTTGATACGAGTTGAAGGATTTTCCTGTTCCTAGTCCTTAGGTTTGAACTGATCGGATCATATCTACAGAAAAAAATTTTAAAAGTTTTTTCTCTTAGATTTGATCAAATTTGAGAGTTCTTAAATCTGATTAGATTAATCTAAAAATAAAAATAAAAATAAAGTAAAATCAATGATAACTGTTATCACCTGATTGGGTAAACCGTTTATCCTACAGCCATGATCTGAAGCTTCAAGGTTCTAACTTGAGCCATGCACGCATCCGACCTCTACCAATATCCACTTGGATTAGATCTAGAGGTCTTATCCTTCTAGATCTAATCTCAGAATATCAGATCTGATGTCTTTCTGGTTTGCCTTTGATAAAATCTCCGACAGCAACGTGTTCATCTCACGAACTAGATCTTCTAGACTCGAAATTTGTGTAGCAAGACTTCAACCTTTGAAATCTGATTTTCCCAACACCTTGGGCATGGAGAATAGGGAGGGGATCAGGAATAGATGATATGGAGATGGAAACAGTGGCAGCACCTGGGCATGGGCTATGGAATGATCAAAACGGCTTTGATCTAGAACCCTTTTATAGACCACATAAAATCCTAGAGTCCTAAAGCCTTAAGCAACTAGTTTGCATAAAGTAGAAGGACTCTACCCTTAATCCCATGCCACATATGGATTTTATTCCAATTTTTGTCACACAAAATTAGAATAAAATGGGCGACATCTCTTCTAAAAAAAGGATATGTGCCAGGTATAATCTCTCCAAGGAGTTTGAATAATTCAAACTACCTCCACGCTTATCCACTAAGGGTGCACACAAAAAGGGGGCATATGCCCTTTATTTCTTCATTAAATTACCTAGGGACATGCACCCTCAGATAATCTCTAAGGGGTGTATGCCTCCTCCCTTAATTCCTATAAAGATGGGGTCAAAATCCCTCCTCCCTTTATTTGTAAATGAAACACCTTTCGATGGACAAGAACTCTTTCAATTCATCCAATTAGAATCGACGATCATCAAGATAATTCTAATTGACACCAAAATCCATCTATGACACCTAGCAGTATGTGGTGGCAATCCATTAGAACCCAATGTGAACCTCTCGGTGTAGCTACTGAAGGAAAATCTCATTTTCCATCGTAGGATCGTCTAGATCTGATTAGATCTGAGGCAAATTTTTTTTAAAAAAAAATTCTATGATTTGATTAGATTTAAGAGTTCTTAGTTCTAATCAAGGTAATCTAATAATAAAAGTAAAAATAAAATCTAAATAAGAAAATGACCATTGTTACCTGATTAGGGTAATTTGATTACCCTGACGATGATCCCTACGCTCTTGAGGTTCTGGATCGAGCAACGCACGTGCCTGGCCTCTACTAGAGTCCACTCCTTCAAGATCTAAAGGTCTTCTCCTTTTGAATCAAGGCTCTAAAGATTAGATCTGGATCTGATCTAAAAATTCTTCAAAAACTCATTTGAAGAAATAGTAGTCATCTCTCGAAATAGTGCTGCCTTCTTCCTAATCTGGGTGCCAATGCTCCCTAGACTTTTGCTGGATTTGCACCCAACTCCTTGTGCATGAAGAGGGGGGAGAGAGGATCAGAGGATGGCATGGAGGAGATGAGGGGAAGCCTTGCGGCATGGTGGATGGGCAAAAGCTCTAAATCCTAGGTGCAGATAGGGTTTAAATAGACCTTGTCGCCATGCAGTGCGACATCATCCCTGTCAATGAGAGGCCTTTGATTAATCGATCTAAATCTGATTGGTGGGATGATGTCATCTGATCATATTAGATAAGAGACCCCATAAAGTCTCCTAATGTTAGCACCAACTCAGAATAAGCCCAGTGAAATTGGCACCCAACAGTTTAAGGCTATCAAGCAACTCTGGAGTCCAATCTGTATGGGACTCTTCCCATTTCCCCATGTACGCACACCAACTTGGGGCGTGCACATATTCTTGTGCATGAAATCCAAGGGGGTGTGTGCCCCAAGGAGATGTCCAAAGGGGGCGCACGCCCCTACCCTTTCTTTCCTGCATTGGGACATCTCATGTCCAAGCAGTGTCAGGAAATGGCAGGCGGCAATAGGAATTAGCAGGTGTAGTTTTATTTCCATCTGATGGATTAAAACAACCCTTTTTCTAACCTAGATAAGTTTCAGTCAGCTAAAGACAAACCTATACAAGATTCTCTAGTGAGCCCAAATCAATTTGGCTCAACCAAGATGAACCAGAAAGACTACAGAAGGAGAAAGTTAGGCTCAATCATGTGGTAGCACGATTTCCTTGAACCTAATTGAATCTAATCCAAATCAATTGAACTAGGTAGTCCAATTGATGACATTCAGATCTAAATCCTTATTTGTGTGATCCAGTTAGGTTCAGTTCCATACGGTAATGTGATATGTCATAATGTCTATCATCAACATTATCAAAACATCTTTTGATGGATCAAAACTTTTCTGATTCATAAAATTAGAATGATCTATCATCAAGATCATTCTAATTGCTTCCAAAATCGACTAGTGGCACCTAGCAGTATATGGTGGTAAGTCATAAAAATTAAAAGTGAACCTCTTGGTGCAGCTACCTGTGTGATTGGATTCTTCTATCTTGAGCCCCAACAGGATTAGGGTTATGGTGAACTCATCAAACCCAATATCCGTCATATGAATTAATCATTCTATTCAAGTCTGATGTAAAAATCTAATAGAAAATCTTTCTATCATCTTCACTCTACCATGGCCATGGGCTTATGGACTCAATCTCATGATTATCATAGGACTACTCCTCATCTACCGAGGTAGATAGATCTCTTTATTGGTGTAATTCAATTCCTGCAATGAACATGATATACAAATATATACCTGAAGATTTTGAATGGCTAAGAGATTGAGTTATGGTATAGTAAAACCATAACACCCTCAAGGTGAACTACCGATGCACCTCAGGTCAAAGAACTAGATACACCACTATAGCATCGAGCCAATCATCGACAAGAAGATAGACTTTCTTATGATTACTCGAGGTGGTCATGCTTAGTACCCTCATTCTCAGGTACCTATACTTTTGCTTCAGTGTCTCCACACCATAGACTCAAGATTCATCTATCCTAAGAAAATGATCGTACACCAATATTTTAGATCGATTACCATCCTTATGATGATATTATGGTCAGGAGCAGTTTATTGGTTAATTATGAAAATTCATGCCTTAAATTTTTAATTTTTAAAAATATGAATTATCATTACCATTAACTCAAAAGATATATCATAGATATTTTAAATACAGACTATGATAAAAAATAATATTTTTATTAATTTATACTCAAAATTATAAAATTTTCCTTAGAAGTGTCTTACAAGTGTTTAGCCAATTTGGCTTCTAGGGCACACATCTAATAAACTCCCACTTGACCTAAAGCTAGTTGGCTCAAATCTATGTCCCATTTCTCTAAGTGGGCTTTGATCTTCTGATGGATCAATGGCTTCGTTAGTGGATCCGTTGCATTATCTATGGTGTCAACTCTCTTAATCTCGATGTATTCCTTCTCAAGGTAATCGTGGATCATATGGAATCGTCACTCGATGTGCTTGAATTTCTAGTGAGAACTTGGCTCCTTGACAAAGGCAATGGCATCATTATTGTCACAGTACAAAGGGATGGCATCCGATGGCATCACTTCGAGCTCTACAGTAAACTTCTTGTACTATTATACCTCCTTTGCAGCTTTCGATGTAGCGATATACTCTGCTTTCATGGTGGAATCTACTATCACCATCTGCTTGAAACTTTTTCAGCTAATAGCACCACCATTGTATACAAATAGACCCCTAGATGTCAACTTTAGATCATCTGTATCAGACATAAAGTCCAAGTCTGTATACCCCTAGACCTGGAGTTCTCCATTACCAAAGATCAAAAATATATTCTTAGTCCTTCTCAAGTATTTAAGGATACATTTTACAAAAGTCCAGTGCTCTTCTCCTGGATTTGACTGATACCTTCTCATGTCACTCAAAGCATGGGCTATATCAGGTCGTGTTTATAGCATGACTATTGTCGAAGCATAAGGGATCTTGCTCATGCATTCAATCTCCCCAGGTGTGCTAGGGCACATCTTCTTGAAGAGATGAATGCCATGTCTAAAGGGTACTAACCCCTTTTTGAGTTTTCCATGCTAAATCTCTTTAGCACATCCTCTATGTACATCTTCTATGAAAGTCCTAGCATCCTATTCAGTCTATCTCTATAGATCTTAATTTCTAGAATAAATGATACTTCTTCTAGGTCTTTCATAAAGAACTCTTTAGACAACCACATTTTGACCGTGGTCAGTATGAGAATATCATTTCCAATTAGGAGGATGTCATCTACGTATAGTACGAGGAAGATAATAGCGCTCCTACTGATCTTTTAGAAAACATAGGGCTTCTCCTCATTTTTGATGAAACCAAATGATTTGATTACATCATTGAAATGAGCATTCCAACTTCGAGATGCTTGCTTAAGTCCATATATGGACCTTTGCAGCTTGATACCTTGTGATCACCATCACTGGATGTGAAATCAAGCAACTGTTTCATATAAATATCTTCCTCAAGATATCTATTTAAGAAAGCCATTTTCATGTTCATTTGCTATATTTCATAATCAAAATAGGTTGCAATAGCAAGCAATGTGTGAATGGATTTAAGCATGACTATTGATGAAAGATATCCTGATAGTCAATGCCTTTGCATTGACTATAACCATTTGCTACGAGCCTTACTTTGAATGTCTCTACATTCCCATCAACCCCTATCTTTCTCTTATAGATCCATTTACATCCAATAGGTACAATACCTTCAGGTAGATCTACCAAGGTTTAGACTTGGTTTAAGTGCATTGAGTCAATCTCCGACTTCATTGCCTCTAATAATTTCTCAGAGTTGATATCTGATATCGCCTCGTCATAGGTTTTGGGATCATCACCATAAACCCCATATTTTAGGAGGAACATTTTCTCTACATCCTCTTGAAAAGTACCTAAATATCTTTTAGGAGGATGGAAAATCCTAGTTGATTTTTGAGGTGGAGAAGGTAGTGTTTGGACTTGCTGAATTTGATTAGGTTCGATAGGTTTCTTAGCTCGTTGCTGTTTGGAGACCTTCTCCTTGAGCCTAATCTGTCTTTCGTTGCTACCATCATGAATAAACCATTTTTCAAAAAAAATAGCATGTTGACTTATAATTACATTATGGTCTTCTGAAAGATAGAAACAATATCCTAACGACTCTTTAGGATATCCTATGAATCGAACTCTAAAGGACCTAGATTCTAACTTATCTGCCTGCTGTCTCTTGACATGAGTAGGACAATCCCAAATTTTGAGGTGACTCAGACTTCATTTTTTACCATGCTATATCTTATACGGTGTAGTAGGAATGATTTTAGAAGAAACCTTATTCGGTAAATATATTACTATCATAAGACTATCTTCCCAAAGAAACTCAGGGAGACCCGTGAAGCTCATCATGGATCGGACCATATCTAATAGGGTCCAATTTCTCCTTTCTAAAATTTCGTTGAGTTGAGGCATTTCAGGTGGAGTCCATTGTGAGACTATGCCAATTTTTTTGAGATAGTCCAAGAACTCCCGACTAAGGTATCCACCTCCTCGATCTGATTGAAGATTCTTAATGGGATTTTCTGTTTATTTTTCCACTTTGAGCCTGAATTCCTTGAACTTTTCAAAGACTTCATATTTATGTCACACCAAATACACATACCCATACCAAGATAAATCATTGATAAAGGTGATGAAGTAGATATAATTACCTCTGGCTGGTACATCAAATAGGCCACACACATCTATGTGTACCAAAGCAAGTAGGTCTATGGCCCTTTTCCCATGTCCTATAAAAGGGAGCTTGGTCATTTTGCCATGAAGGCATGATTCATAAATCAATTATGACTTGAAAGTCAACTGACTCAATAGCCTAGATTTCTTTAATTTATTAATCCCATCTTCAACTATATGACCTAGCCTAAGATGCCAAAGATACCTACCATTTAGAGTATCCCTAGATCCCTTTGATCCTATGACATTCATGTTTTGCTCGATATTGAAAATACAAACATCAATATTTAATTGATAGAGACCATTTATAAGAAAACTACTTATAATTTTATTTCTTTCAAAAAAAATATTACAATGGTCCTTAAGAAATAGAAATCAAATTTTTGCTTGCTGTAGGCACATAAAAATAGTCCCTAAGAATTAAATCTAATCCTAATAGTAGTCGAAGAGGGTAGGTTTTCATGGTGATAATAGCAACTCTTGCTCCGTTCCCAACATGCAGGATCTCAGCATCCCTCAACCTCCTGCTTTCCTCAAGACTCTGCATAGAAGTGCACAAGTGAGCACTAGAATTAGAGTCAAGCATCCAATTGGATGTAGAAGAAATCATAAGGTTAGATTCTATAACCAGCATACCTTCAGAAGGATCTATCTCTTTCTTGTTATTCAGGCTGGCCAGGTATAAAGGATAGTTCCACTTCCTATGGCCGTCAGTATTGCAACAAAAATATTTTCCTTTATCAGCGGCCTTCTTCTTTGTCTCTGCCTTCTTCTTCTTCCCACCATCCATCTTCTGCTACTTCACGGACTTCTTCTTCTCAAAAGATTTTCTCTTCGAAGAAGTCCGCTCCATAGCAAGTACTAAGCCTTTAGAACCTTTCATAGAAAGCTCAGTAGTAACCAACATACTCATGAGCTCAACTAAGGTATTCTGAAGTTTATGCATATGGTAGTTCATGATGAACTGTTCATACGCATCAGTCAAGGACTGTAAAATTATGTCAGTCTATAGATCCTAATCTAACTTGACACTGAGTTTCTCAAGCTCTTCTAAGCCCTTGATCATCATCAGATAATGATCTTGGTGTGGTCCCACTAATTGGTTCACCACCTCACCTAACAGTTATTGGTGATGGGTCAATCAATGAGTAGACAACTCTTGTCCAATGATTCTTCAATCATGATGCATCCAAACCTGATCTCTAATTCATGAATCTCACCATGTCAAGAATATTGATCCACTCCTTAGTTAAGTCAGATCCATCATTTATACAAATTGGATTCCTCACCATATCTAGAATATTGAGCCCAACCTATCCTCCAACCTATAGCATCCAAAGCCTAATAGATATGGTTGCATCTTTTTAGTGCAACTGAACCACTATAACTAGCTAAGAACAATCAACCCTAGGAAGGGCCTGCACATCTATAATTATGGAAGACCAATGACTTAATATTTTCTTAGAAAGATTTGATTCAGGTCTCTTTAAACTTGACCTAATTTAGTCATAACAATTATACCTAATCTAGTGGCATGGGTTAGCTCGAATTGTTAGCCACCTCTAATTAGAACTAGATCAACACAAATGGCCAGATAAGTGAGATCGATGGAAGGGATATACCATTAACTCAACAAGAGTGCATTCTAATCGAGTAGCTCCAAATTAAAAATCAGTCGGTCATATCTGTTAGACTTACCTTAGACACCAAATTATCGAATCAGAACTAATCAGATTAGACTACAATCTAGGCTCAAACCATGGAGCCAAATTAGATCATGACTTGGTCAACCACATGTGAATGTTAGTCGACCTTGAGCCAAACTTAATCCTATTGGGCTGGTTAATTCTAAGCACTCTTGATCCCACCTAATCAACTCTTGATTTGGTTTAATCAACCACTAGACCTAATTGAGCTATCCGTGCCCAAACCCAATTTTATGAAGGTGTCTTAGATTTAAAAATTCATAATCTTTAGACCTAATTGATTTCATAATCTTAATTTTTATTTAAGTTTGGGTTCATAAATAAAACATGTATTAAAATCCTAGGATTTTAGGATCTAGAATTTTATAGAAAAATAAATTCTAATTTCTGATTAAGGATGAACGCGCAGCACTCCTACACGCCATAAGAACATTCCATCGAATGGAAAGAGAGGATCTTTAAATCCTACTTTATTCATATGACCAGATTGCCAAGGGGAACGCCTTAATCAAAAATATATTTTCTACTATAAAACAAGTTAGATCTAAATCATATATCACATATACAATTAATGATCTAACCTATACATGCCTTGTATACATCTCATGTATCATAACTTAATTAAATATGCATGCTTTTAGATCTGATATATCACATATAATATCTAAAAAATAGAATTTAAATTGATCATATCAAAATAAAACTATTCTAGATAGTTCATAGAACTATTCTGCAACTAGTCTAAGCATGCATCTTTCATATTTTATATTAATAAATAAAAAATTATTTTTTTTATTTATTTTTAGATCTGATTATAATAATTATAACATAAAAAAAATAAAAGTAAAATAGATCTAAAATTATATTTAATTAAATTAAAATTATGATTATACTAGGCTACACATAAAACTATTCTATACCTAGTCTAGTCATGTATCTCATACACTTTAAATCTAAATCATTTAATTTTAAATTTTTGATTTTAGATTTAATCATATCTGATGTGACATCTAAAATCCTTTAATATCAGATCATAAAAAAAATAAAATCAAATCTTAAATAGATTTGAAGAACTGCTAACCTAGCTCTGATACTAGTTGAAGAAAAATCTCTTTTTCTATCGTAAGATCATCTAGATCTGATCAGATCTTAGATGGATTTTTTAAAATAAAATTCTTACGATTTGATCAGATCTAAAAATTCTCAGATCTAATCGAGATGATCTGATATTAAAAATAAAAATTAAATCTTAATAAGAAAATAACCATTATTACCTAATTAGAATAATTCGATTATCTTGATAATGATCCTGATGCTCTTAAGGTTCTAGATCGAGCCACGCATATCCCTGACCTCTACCGAAGTCCACTCTAGTAGAATCTGGAGGTCTTGTCCTTCTAAATCAAGGCTTTAAGGATTAGATCTAAAAGTTCTTCAAAAACTCTTCTAAAGAGGCAGCAGTCATGTCTCAAAATTGTGCTACCTTCTTCCTGATCTGGGCACCAATGCTCCCTAAACTTTTGCTGGATTTGTGCCCAACTCCATGGGCATGGAGATGAAGGAAAAACTCTATTTTCTGGCATAGGATCGTTTAGATCTAATTAGATCTGAATGAATATTTTAAAAATTTTTCTTCTAAGATCATAATTAGATTAGAGACATCTCGAATCTGATCCTTTAAGATTTGATATTAAGATTAAAATAAAATTAAATCTAATTTAATTTTATATCATTTTTTATATAATCAGATTATCCTGCGATGATTCTGATCTATCCTGAGGTTCTGGAAGGAGCCAAGCACATGCCTGGCCTCTACCGATATCCACTCAGATAGAATCTAGACGTCTTCTCCTCGCAAATCTTTTCTTCAAAGATCAGATCTAGATCTAATCAAAAAAAATTTCAAAATAATTTGAGAAGGCTGCTTGTCCATCTCACGAACACTATTGCGTAGATGCTGAAATCTTCTCAATATTAATTGAATCTTCTTCTCAGATTTATTTCCAACCTTTGGCATGAAGAAGAAGGGGAGAGAGAGGATCAGAGAGGGCATGGAAGATGGAAGGAGTGACAGCCTTTTGGGCATGGGAAAATATTTCTTATGTTGCATCAATATGGTGTGAGAAGGGTTTTTATGTTATGCGCAATCTAAGACTCCTAAGTGATCAAGCAACTTGTTTGCTTGATTACATAGGACTCCTACCTGATAGCCCACGTCCCAAACCTAGTCTTCAATGAGTTTAATCACCCAAAATACTTCCCAAAGTGGCGTGAAGAAAGGATGAGGAGTCCATGGTGCATGGGACTCCTCCCTTCAAGAGTTTGATATAAATCAAACTCTATTATATCTTAGTCAAAACTTCACCATAAATCACAAAATTTGGCACATCCATAGCATGTCTCAAGCCCTACCACATATCAAAAAATTTGAGTAAATTAATTTCCAAAGAATATTTTAGAAGCCTCTGATCAGGTGACCCTCAATTCTCTCAATTAGGTCAACTTTTGACCCTAGTCCAATTAGACTATGAATGGATTTAATTTCTACAATTAATCTAACCTGGACTTGTTCTAGTTAGATAAAAATAAATTCATTCAAAATATAGGAATGAGTCAAATCAAATTTGACTCGATTGTGATGAATTAGAAAGATTACGTAAGGAGAAAGTTAGGCTCATCCATGTGCTAGCACGATTACCTTGAACTTGATTGGATCTAATCCAAATCAATTGAACTGGGTTAGCTTAATTGATGACATCCAAACCCAAACCCTTATTTATGTGACCCAATTAGATTTAGTTCCATATGGTAATGATATATATCGTGATCTCTATCATTGACATCATCGAAATACCTTTCAATGGACCAGAACTTTTCTGATTCATACAATTAAAATGATCGATCATCAAAATCATTCTAATTGCTCCCAAAATCCACCAGTGATACCTAGTAGTACATGGTGGAAACCCATTAGAACTAAAAGTAAACCTCTCAGTGCAGCTACCTATGTGATTGGGTTCTTCTATTTTGAGCCCTGACTAGATTAGGGTTAAGGTAAACTCGTTAAACCCAATATCTATCATATGAATTAATCATTCGATTCGAGTCCAATGTAAAACCCTAATAGAAACTCTTTCTACTATCTTCACTCTACCATGGCTATGGGCTTAAGGACTCAATCTCATGATTGTCATAGGGCTGCTTCTCGTCTATCAAGGTAAATAGATCTCCTATTGGTGCAATCCAATTCCTATAATGAACATGCTACAACAAATATACACCTCAGGATTTTGAATGACTAGAAAATTGAGTTATGGTGTCGTCAAACTATAATACTCTCAAGGTGAACTACCGATGCACCTTAGGTCAAAGAATCATACACACCACTACAGTATCGAGTTAGTCATCGATGAGAAGGTAGACATTCTTATGACTACTCGAGGTAGTCACACTCAGTGCCCTCATTCTTTAACAAGTACCTATACTCTCGCTCCGATGTCTTCACATCGTAAACTAAAGATACATCTATCCTAAAAAAATGATCGTACACCAATCTTTTGGATCAATCACCATCCTCATGATGATCCTACGGTCAGGAGCAGTTTATGAGTTAATTATGCAAATTCATGTCATAAATTTTTAACTCTTGAAAATATGAATTATCATTATCATTAACTCAAAAAATGTATCACAGATACTTTAAATACATACTATGATAGAAAATAATCCATTTGTTAATTTATAATCAAAATTATAAAATTGCCCTTAGAAGTGTATTACAAGTGTCAGCCAATCTGGCTTCTAGGGAACACATCTAACAAACTCCCACTTGATCTAAAGCCAATTGGCTACAAATCTAAGTTCCATCTTCTCAAGGTGGGCTTCGATCTTCTACTAGCTCAATGGCTTTGTCAATGGGTCAGCCACATTATCTGCAGTGTCGACTCTCTTGACCTCGACGTATCCCTTCTCAAGGTAATCACGGATGAGGTGGTATCACTGCTCGATGTGCTTAAATTTTTTGTGAGACCTTAGCTCCTTAGCTAGGGCTATGGCACCATTGTTATCGTAGAATAGAGGGATAGCATCTGATGGCATCACTCGAAGCTCTGCAGCAAACTTCTTATACCTGAACATCTCCTTTATAGCTTTCAATGCTGCGATGTACTCTGCTTCCATGGTCAAATCTGCTATCACCATCTGCTTCAAACTCTTCAGGCTGATAGCACCACCATTCCATACAAATAGACTTCCAGATGTCGACTTTCGATCATCTATATCAAACATAAAGTCTGAGTCTGTATAACCCTAGACCTGGAGTTCTCCATTACCAAAAATCAAAAACATATGCTTAGTCCTTCTCAAGTACTTAAGGATATATTTCATAGAAGTCCAGTGCTCTTTGCCTGGATTCGACTGATACCTGCTCGAGATACTCACAGCATGGGCAATATCAGGTCATGTACATAGCATGGCATATATGAGGCTCCCTATTGCTGAAGCATAAGGGATCTTACTTATGCAATCAATCTCCTCAGGTATGTTTGGACACATTTTCTTGTAGAGATAAATGTCATGTCTGAAGGGCACCAATCTCCTCTTGAAGTTTTGCATGCTAAACCTCTTTAGCACCTCCTCTATGTACATTTTCTATGAAAAACCCAACATCCTATTTGGTCTATCCCTATAGATCTTAATTACCTAAATAAAGAATATCTCTCCTAGATCTTTCATAGAGAACTCCTTAGACAACCACATTTTGACTATAGTCAACATGAAAATATCATTCTCAATTAGGAGGATGTCATCCACATATATTACGAGGAAGACAATAGCGCTCCCACTGATCTTTTTGAACACACACAGTTCTTCCTCATTCTCGATGAATCCAAATGATTTGATTACATCATTGAAATGAGCATTCCAGTTCTGAGATACTTGCTTAAGTCTATATATGAATCTTTACAGCTTGCATACCTAGTGATCATCATCACTGGATGTGAAACCTAGTGACTATTCCATATAGATATCTTCCTCAAAATATTCATTTAAGAATGCTATTTTCACATCCATCTATCATATTTCGTAATTGAAATAGGCTGTAACAACAAGCAATATGCGAATAGATTTCAGCATGGCTACTAGTAAAAAAGTATCTTGATAATCAATACCCTCGTGCTGATTATATCCTTTCATTACGAGCCTTGCTATGAATATCTCAACATTTTCATTAGCACCTCTCTTTCTCTTGAAGATTTATTTACACCCAATAGATACTATACTTTTCGGTGGATCTACCAAGGTCTAGACTTGGTTCGAATGCATTTAGTCAATCTCTAACCTTATTGCCTCTAACCATTTCTTGGATTCGATATTTGATATTGTCTCATCATAAGTTTTGGGATCATCACCATGAACACCATTTTCTATGAGGAACATTTTCTCTATGTATTTTTGATATAGTACCTAAGTGTCTTTCAGAAGGATGAAAAATTCTACTTGATCTATGAGATGGAGGAGGTAGTATTTGGGTTGGCTCAATTTGATTGGATTTCAAAGGTTCCTTAGCTCATTTCTCATCAGAGATTTTTTCCTCAAGTCTAATCTGTCTTTCAATGCTACTATCTTGAGTAAACTATTTTTCAAGAAAGATGGCGTGTCGACTCATAATCACATTATGATCTTCCGAGAGATAGAAATAGTATCCAAATGACTCTTTAGGATATCCAATAAATCAAGCTCTAAAGGATCTAGACTCTAATTTGTCTACCTGTTGTCTCTTGACATGGACCGAATAATGCCAAATTCTGAGATGACTCAGACTTGATTTTATACCATGCCATATCCCATATGGTATAGTAGGAATGATTTTAGAGAAAATCCTATTTAGTAAATATGTAATGGTCATCAGACTATGTCCTTAAAGAAACTTAAGGAGGTCTATGAAGCTCATCATGGATTGGACCATATCTAATAGGATCCGATTTCTCCATTATGAAACCCCGTTGAGTTGAGGCATTCCAGATGGAGTCCATTAAGAGACTATGCCAATGTTCTTAAGATAGTCTAAGAATTTCCAACCAAGGTATTTGCCTCCTCGATCTAATTGAAGGACCTTAATGAATTTTTTTGTTTATTTTTTAACTTCAAGTCTAAATTTTTTGAACTTTTCAAAAGCTTCAGACATGTGTCGCATCAAATATACATACCCGTACTGAGATAACTCATCGATAAAGATGATGAAGTAAACATAATTGTCCCTGACTGGCACATCAAATAGGCCACATAAATTAGTATGTACTAGGGCAAGCAGGTCGATGGCCCCTTCCCCATGTCCTACAAGAAAAAGCTTGGTCATTTTACAATGAAGGCATGATTCATAAATCGGATATGACTCGAAAGTCAATGGACTTAATAGCTCAAATTTCTTCAATTTGTTAATCCTATCTTCAGCTATATGACCTAGCCTAAGGTGCCAAAAATACCTATCATTTAGACTATCCCTAGGTCATTTTGATCCTATGGCATTCACGTTTTGCTCGATATTGAAAATAAAAAAATCAATATGTAACTGATAGAGACCATTTATAAGAAAATCACTTGCAATTTTATTTCTTTCATAAAAAATATTATAATGGTCCTGAAGAAAACTAATTACATAGCCTTCCTGTGCTAAACATGAAATAGAAATCAAATTTCTGCTTGCTATAGGTACATAAAAATAGTTCTTAAGAACTAAATATAATCCTAATAGTAATCGTAGAGGATAGGTTTCCACAGCTACAGCAGCAACTCTGGATTCATTTTCGACACAGGATCATCTCACCATCCCTCAGCCTCCTACTATCCTCAAGATCCTGCATAGAAATGCACAAGTGAGCACTAGAACTAGAGTCAAGCACCTAACTGGATGTAAAAGAAATCATATGATTAGATTCTATAATGAGCATACTTCTAGAAGGACCTACCTCCTTTTTATTCTTCAGGCTGGCTAGGTACAAAGGATAGTTTTGCTTTCAATGGCCGTCAGTGTTGAAATGGAAACTTTTTTTCTTATTGGCCTTCTTTTTTGGCTCTACCATCTTCTTCTTCCCACCATCTATCTTCTATTTCTTCACGGACTTCTTCTTCTTTCCAAAAGATTTTTTCTTGAAAGAAATCTGCTCCACAGTAAGTACTAAGCCTTTAGAATCTTTCATAGAAAGCTCAGCAGTAACCAGCATGTTCATAAGCTCAGCCAAGGTATTCCAAAGTTTATGCATATGGTAGTTTATGATGAACTGTCCATACGCATTAGTCAAGGACTAAAGAATTATATTAATCTATAGATCCTAATCTAACTTTACACTGAACTTCTCAAGCTCTTCTAAGTTCTTGATCATCATCAGATAATGATCTTAGACTGACTGTCCATTGTGCATCTGAGCCTTAAATAGTCTCTTAGTGACTTGATATTTGGTTGCGTGACTCTGTTCATCAAATAACTCTTGCAGGTGAGCCAACATGTGGTGGTTTGTCTTAATATCTTAATGTTGGTGCTGGAGCTCATCAGACATCAAGTCTAATATGTAATACCTAGCTTTGTTATCTTCATCTATCCACTTCTCAAGAGATGCTCTCTGATCAGCAGATGGATGGGTTGGTAAGGTGGAAGAATCCTATTTCAACACATGAGTCAACTTCTCAAAATCCAAAATAATTTTGATGTTTCGAAGCCAATCCTTATAATTGGATCTGGTCAGTCTCTAGGTGTCCAGAATGCAGGCTAGTGGGTTGGATACAGACATCTTCCTATAGAGAGTCAAAGTTTCTTGTTAGATTTTATAATTAGACTTAATCAATTTATTTAGAAATTTTATTTTTAAATAAATTAGGCTTTCACTATTTTCTTGGATCCTTACACTCCCTTGGTAGGGATGCAAAAATCTGCGGGATTATTGATTTCTAGTAGATGGTGCGGTCCCGCCATTGGCTCATCACCTCACCTAACAGTTATTGATGATGGATCAACCGATGAGTGAAGAACTCTTGTCCAATGATTCTCTAATCATGGTGCACCCAAACCTGATCTCTAATTCATGAATCTCACGGTGTCCAAAATATTGATCCAATCCTTAATTAAGTCAGACCCACTATTTACATGAATTGGATTCCTAATTGGATCCCTCATCGTATTCGAAATATTGAGCCCAATCCATCCTCCAACTCATGGCATCCAATGCCTAATAGACATGGCTGCATCTTTTTGGTGCAATTAAACCACTGTATCCAATCGAGAACAATCAACCCCGTGAAGGGCCTGCACATCTACAATGGTGGAAGAGCTTAGACTTAATATTTTCTTAGAATGATTTAATTTAGATCTCTTTAAATTTGACTTGACTTAATCATAACAATTATGACTAACATAGAGGCATGGGTTGGCTCGAATTGATAGCCATCTCGAATCAAAACTAGATCGACATAAATGGCTAGGTAAGTGAGACTAGTGGAAGGGATATGCCATTAACTGGACAAGAATGCATTCAGATGAAGTAGCTCTTAATTAAAAAAGAGTCGATCGTATCTACTAGACTTACCTTAGACACCAAATTATCGAATCAGAACCAATTAGGTTAGCCTACAATCCAGGCTTAAACCATGGAGCTAAATTAGGTCTTAACTTGATTGAGTCATATCTCAATGTGATTCGATCTTGATCTAGACTTAATCCTATTAGGCTAGTCAAATCTAAGCTTTCTTTGATCTCACCTAACTAACTCTTGACTTGGTTTGATCAACTGCTAGACCTAATTGAGCTACCCAAGCCTGAACCCAATTTTATGAATATGTCTTAGATCTAAAAATTCATAATTTTTAGATCTAATTAATTTCATAATCTTAATTCTTAATTAAGTTTTGGGTTCATGAATAAAACATGTAATAAAATCCTAGGATTTCAGGATCTAGGATTTTGTAGAAAAATAAGTTTTGATTTCTGATTAAGAACGAAGGTGCAGCACCCCTACACATCATAAGAACACCCCATCGAATGAAAGGAGAGAGCCTTTAAGTCCTACATGGTTCTTATGATCGGACACCTAAGGGCAATGTGTTAATCAAAAATATAATTTCTACTATAAAACTAGTTAGATATAAATCGCATATCGCATATACAATTAATGATCTAACTTATACATGTCTTGCATACATCTCATGTATCATAAGTCAATCAATCATGCATACTTTTAGATCTAAAATATCATATATTAAATCTAAAAAATAGAATTTAAATTTGATCACATCAAACAAAATTATTTTATAGAACTATTCTATAACTAGTCTAAGCATGCATCTTTCATGTCTTATATGAATAAATCAAAAATTAAAAATATTATTTTTTATTTTTATATCTAATTAAAATAATTATAACATAAAAAAATTAAAATTAAATAGATCTAAAATTATATTTAATTAAATTAAATATATGATCATACTAGACTACACATGAACTATTCTATACCTAGTCTAGTCATGCATCTCATACATATTAGATCTAAATAATTTAATTTTTAATTTCTTAATTTTAGATCTAATCATATCTAATGTGATATCTAAAATATTTTAATATCAGATCATAAATAAAAATAAAATTAGATATAAGATAGAATGGAAGAATTACTAACGTAGCTCTGATACCACTCGAAGGAAAAACTCTATTTTACGGCACAGTATCATTCAGATCTAATTAGATCTGAAGAAATATTTTAATTTTTTTTTCTAAGATCATAATTAGATTTGAAAAATATTAGATCTGATCCTTTAATATCTGATATTAAGATTAAAATAAAATTAAATCTAATTTAATTTCATACCTTATTTTGGATAATCAGATTACACTATGATGATCCTAATCTGTCCGAGGTTCTGGAAGGAGCCATGCATGCGCCTGGCCTCTATTGATATCTACTTAGGCAGGATCTAGACATATTCTTCTTGTGAATATTTTCTTCAAAGATCAGATTTGGATCTAATCTAAAGAACCTTCAAAATAATTTGGGAAGGCTGCTTGTCCGTCTTACGAACACCGTCGCATAGATGCTGAAATCTTCTCAATATTAATTGGATCTTCTTCTTAGATTTATTCCAAACCTTTGGAACATAGAAGAAGGGGAGAGAGAGAGGATCAGAGAGGGTGTGGAAGATGGAAGGGGCAATAGCCTTTTGGGCATGGGAAAATATTTCTTATGTTGCATCAATATGGCATGAGAAGGGTTTTTATGTTATGCGCCATCTAAGACTCCTAAGTGATCAAGCAACTTGTTTGCTTGATTACATAGAATTCCTACTAGATAGCCCACATCCCAAACCTAGTTTTCAACAAGTTTGGCCACCCAAAACACTTCCAAAAGTGGCGTGAGGAAAGGATGAGGAGTCCATGGCGCATGGGACTCCTCCCTTTAAGAGTTTGATCCAAATCAAACTCTATCATATCTTAGTCAAAACATCACCATAAATTATAAAATTTTGCACATCCATAGCATGTCTTGAGCCCTACCACATACCCAAAAATTAGAAGAATTTTCTAGAAGCCTCTGATCAGGTGATCCTCAATTCTCTCAATTAGGTCAACTTTTGATCCTAGTACAATTTGACTATGAATTGATTTAATTTCTATAATTAATCTAACCTGAACTTATTCTAGTCAAATAAAAATAAATTCATTAAATATATAAGAATGAGTCAAATCAAATTTGACTCGATTGTGATGAATTAGAAAGATTACGTAAGGAGAAAGTCAGGCTCAATCGTGTGCTAGCACGATTACCTTGAACCTGATTGGATCTAATCCAAATCAATTGAACTAGATTTGCTTAATTGATGACATCCAGATTAAAACTATTATTTGTATGATCTGGTTAGGTTCAGTTCTATATGGTAATGAGATATGTCATGATCTTTATCACTAACATCATCGAAATATCTTTCGATGGACTAGAACTTTTCTGATTCATACAATTAGAATGATCAATCATTAAAATCATTTTAATTGCTTCCAAAATCCACTAGTGACACCTAGTAGTATATGGTGGCAACCCATCAAAACTAAAAGTGTACCTCTCAGTGTAGCTACCTATGTGATTGGGTTCTTCTATCTTGAGCCCTGACTGGATTAGGGATAAGGTAAACTCGTCAAACCCAATATCTGTCATATGAATTAATCATTTGATTTGAGTCCAATGTGAAATTTTAATAAAAATTCTTTTATCATCTTTACTCTACCATGGCCGTGGGCTTAAGGACTCAATCTCATAATTATCATAGTGCTACTCCTCATTTACTGACATAGATAGATTTTCTATTAGTGCAATCTAATTCCTACAATGAACATGCTACAGCCAACACACACCTCAGGATTTCAAATGACTAGAAGATCGAGTTATAGTATAGTCAAACTATAACACCCTCATGGTGAACTATCGATGCACCTCAGATCAAAGAACCATACACACTATGGTAGCATCAAGTCAGTCATCGATGAGAAGGTAGACTTCTGTATGACTACTCGAGGTGGTCACACTCAGTGCCCTCATTCTGTAACAAGTACCTGTACCCTCGCTTTGGTGTCTCCACATCAGAAACTAAAGATACATCTATCCTAAGAAAGTGATCGTACACCAACCTTCTAGATCAATCACCATCCTTGTGATGATCCTACGGTCAGGAGCAGTTTATGAGTTAATTATGAAAATTCATGCCTTAAATTTTCAACTCTTGAAAATATGAATTATCATTACTATTAACTCAAAGGATGTATCACAGATACTTTAAATACACACTATGATAGAAAATAACTTATTTATTAATTTATAGTCAAAATTATAAAATTATCCTTAGAAGTGTATTGCAAGTGTTAGCCAATCTGGCTTCTAGGGCACACATCTAATAGGAGAGGGGAGAGAGAAGATCAAAGGATGGCATGGAGGAGATGAGAGGCAGCCTTGCAACATGGTGGATGGGCAAAAGCTCTAAACCCTAGGCATAGATAGAGTTTAAATAGATCCCATGCTGTGCTACATCATTCCGGCTAATGAGAGACCTTTGATCAATCAGATCTAAATTTGATTGGTTGGATGATGTCATCTGATTATATCAGATAAGTAACCCCTCAAAGTCTCCTAATGTTGGTGCCAACTCTGGACAAGCCTAGTGAAATTGGCACCTAATAATTTAAGGCTATCAAGCAACTCTACGGTCTTATCAATATGGGACTCTTCCCTTTTCCCCATGTGCGCACGCCAACTAGGGCCATGTGCACATTCTTGTGTATGAAATCCAAGGAGGCATGCACCCCAAGAAGATGTCCAAAGGGGATGCATGCCCCTGCCCTTTCATTCCTATATTGGGACATCTCATGTTCAGGCAGTGTCAAGAAATGATAGGTGGTGATAGAAATTAGCAGGTATTATCTTATTTCCATCTAATGGATTAAGATAACTCTTTTCTAACCTAGAAAAATTTTAGTTAATTAAAGACAAACCCATACAAGGTTTTCTGATGAGTCCAAATCAATTTGGCTCTATCGAGATGAATCAGAAAGACTACAAAAGAAGAAAGTTAGGCTCAATCGTATGCTAGCATAATTTTCTTGAAACTAATTGGATCTAATCCAAATCAATTAAACTAGATTAGTCCAATTGATGACATCCATACCCAAACCCTTATTTGTGTGAGCAAGTTAGGCTTAGCTCCATATGGTAATAAGATATATCAAGATTTCCATTATCCACATCATCAAAACATCTTTCGATGGATCAGAACCTTTTTGATTCATATAATTAGAATGATCGATCATCAAGATTATTCTAATTGCTTCTAAAATTTATCAGTGATGGAAATCATGATATATCTTATTACCATATGGAGCTATTATATGATACCTAGCAAATTATATGATGGCAAGCCATCAGAACTGAAAGCGAATCTCTTGGTGTAGCTAGCTATGTGATTGGGTTCTTCTATCTTGAGCCCCAACAGGATTAGGGTTAAGGTAAACTCGTCAAACCCAATATCCATCATATGAATTAATCATTCAATTCGAGTTCGATGTGAAAACCTAATATAAACTCTTTATATAATCTTCACTCTGCCATGGCCATGGGCTTATGTGAAGGGAAATCCTGATTTCCCGGTCCAGGTTCGTCCAGATCTGATTAGATCAAGAGATATATTTCAAAAATTTTCTCTTGATCTTTAATCAGATCTTGATATGTTTCAGATCTGATTCTTATTATTTTAATAAATAAAATAAAATAAGATAAATTAAATCAAATTTAATTTACCTGATTTGGGTAATCCTATTATCCTATAGATGATCCTGATTGCAGCGGAAGGTTCTGGATCTTAGCCACGCAAGCGCCTGGCCTCTACCGGTATCCACTCGGGTTGGATCTGGAGATCCTCTTCTTCTCTATCACACCTCCAAAAATCAGATCTGGATCTGATCTGGAGGATCTTCAAAACTCTTTTGAAGATCTGCAGTCGTCCTTTTGCAGCAGCGCAGCCTTCTTGCTTTTGATCGCCTTTCCTTGATCTGAATCGCACCAACCTAAATCCAAAACACTTTTGGACGTGGAGAGCAAGGGGAGAAGAGACTATGGCATGGAGAAGGAGGGGAGAGGCAGCCTTGGGGTGTGGGAAATCTCTATTGAATTCACTTAGGAATTAGGGTTGGGCGCAGGGTCTTATTTATAGACCTCTTGTGATCCAACTCCTCTTCCTCTCAACCAATCACAACCCTTTGTGAAATCAGATCTAAATCTGATTGGTTGGAATAGAGACCCCTGGATTCCTCCTTAGAGGGCGCCTAAGACCAGTCAAACTGGATTCTTAGTAGAACTCTGATTGGAATCCAAAAGGGAGGTGGAGTCCTTGTCCAACAAGGACTCCTAGGCGCCTCCTACTTGGGCTCACGCCACCCTTGGCGTGCGCCCTTCTCCTTGCCAGGTTCTGGCAGGGGGACAGGCCCCCACCAGCTCTCCAATAGGTGCATGACATGTGGTCAAAAGTCAAAGGGTCAATGGTCAACGTTTGACCAGTCAAAGGTAGACTTTTGACCAAAGTCAAAGAACAAGAAATGGCAGGTGACCAAAAATGGCAGGTAATGTCTTACAAATAAGACAACCTATTCTGACTTGGACAACCTCCAGTCAGACCATATGAAGGCCTCTGATTGAGCACAAACTCCTTTGGCTCAGTCAGGACAACTTATTTATGATAGTAAAAGAAGAACGTTAGGTTCAATCGAGTGCTAGCACGATTTCCTTGAACCTAATTGAATCTCATTCAGATCAATTGAACTAGATCAGTTCAATTGATGATCACCAGATTCAAACCCTTGTTTGTGTGACCCAGTTAGGTTCAGTTCTGTATGGTAATGGGATATGTCATGATCTCTATCATAGACATCATCGAAACTCCTTTCGATGGATCAGAACTCTTCTGATTCGAACAGCTAGAATGATCGATCATCTAAATCATTCTAATTGCTCCCAAAATCCACCAGTGACACCTAGCAGTATATGGTGGCAACCCATCAGAGCTGAATGCGAACCTCTTGGTGCAGCTACCTGTGTGATTCAGTTCTTCTATCTTGAGCCCCGATCAGATTAGGGTTAAGGTGAACTCGTCAAACCCTAGTCTCTGTCATATGATGTAATCATTCGATTCGAGTCCAATGTGAAAATCTAAATAGAAACTCTTTCTATTATTTCACTCTGCCATGGCCATGGGCTTCTGGACTTGATTCTCATGATCATCATAGGGCTACTCCTCTACCACCGAGGTAGATAGATTCCCATCTTGATGCAATCCAGTTCCTACAATGAACATGCTCATAGCCAACATACACCTCAGGGTTCCATATGGCTAGGAGACCGAGTAATGGTGTAGTCAAACTATAACACCCTCAAGGTGAACTGCCGATGCATCTCAGGTCAAAGAACCAGACACACTACTGCAGCATCGAGTCAGTCATTGACGAGAAGGTAGACTTCCTAATGACTACTCGAGGTGGTCACGCTCAGTGCCCTCGTTCTCTAACGAGTACCTGTACTCTCGCTCCGGTGTCTCCACACCGTAGACTCAAGACTCATCTACTAAAGAGAAGCGATCGTACACCAACCTTCCGGATCAATCACCATCCTCGTGATGATCCTATGGTCGGGAGCTGTTTATGAGTTAATAATGATTATTCATGTCTTAAATTTTCAACTCTTGAAAATATGAATTATCATTACCATTAACTCAAAGGATGTATCACAGACACTAAATACACATGTGTGATAGAAAATAACCCATTTCATTAATTATAGTCAAAATTATAATTTTGCCCCTAGAAGTGTATTACAAGTGTCAGCCAATTCTGGCTTCTAGGGCACATATATCTAACAATCTCCCACTTGTCCTAAAGCCAATTGGCTACAAGTCTAAGTCCCATCTTCTCAAGGTGGGCTTCGATCTTCTGCTGGCCCAACGGCTTTGTAAGTGGGTCTGCCACATTATCTGCGGAGTTGACTCTCTTGACCTCAACGTAACCTTTCTCAAGGTAATCGCGGATGAGATGATATTCTGTATCACCGTTTGCTTGGAACTCTTCCACCATTGCACACAAACAGTCTGCCAGATGTCGACTTTCGATCATCTATATCGGACATGAAGTCCGAGTCTGTGTATCCCTGGACTTGGAGTTCTCCATTACCAAAGACCAACATCATATCCTTAGTTCTTCTCAAGTACTTAAGGATACATTTCACAGAAGTCCAGTGTTCTTCACCTGGATTTGACTGATATCTGCTTGTGACACTCACAGCATGGGCTATATCAGGTCGTGTACATAGCATGGCATACATGAGGCTCCCTATTGCAGAAGCATAAGGGATCTTGCTCATGCGTTCTATTTCCTCAGGTGTGCTGGGGCACATCTTCTTGGAAAGATGAATACCATGTCTGAAGGGTATTAATCCCCTCTTAGAGTTTTCCATACTAAACCTCTTTAGTACTTCCTCTATGTACATCTTCTGTGAAAGTCCTAGCATCCTATTCGGTCTATCCCTATAGACCTTAATTCCTAGAATAAAGGATGCTTCACCTAGGTCTTTCATGGAGAATTCCTTGGACAACCACATCTTGACTGATGTCAACATGGGAATATCATTCCCAATAAGGAGGATGTCATCCACGTACAATACGAGGAAGACAACAGCGCTCCCACTGACCCTTTTGAAAACACATGGTTCCTCTTCATTTTTGATGAAACCAAACTTTTTGATCACATCATTGAAACGAGTGTTCCAGCTCCGAGATGCTTGCTTAAGTCCATATATGGACCTTTGCAGCTTGCAAACCTTGTGATCAGTATCACTGGATGTGAAACCTAGCGGCTGTTCCATATAGATATCTTCCTCAAGATATCCATTTAGGAATGCCGTTTTCACGTCCATTTGCCATATTTCATAATCGAAATAGGCTGCAACAGCAAGCAATGTGCGGATGGATTTTAGCATAGCTACCTGGGGAAAAGGTATCCTGATAGTCAATGCCTTCACGTTGACTATAACCTTTTGCCACCAGTCTAGCCTTGAATGTCTCCACATTCCCATCTGCACCAATCTTTCTCTTGAAGATCCATTTACACCCAATAGGTACTATACCTTCTGGTGGATCTACCAAGGTCCAGACTTGGTTTGAGTGCATCGAGTCGATTCTCTGACTTCATTGCCTCAAGCCATTTCTCGGAGTCGATATCTGATATCGCCTCGTTGTAGGTTTTGGGATCATCACCATGAGCACCATTACCTATGAGGAACATTTCCTCTACATCCTCTGAAATAATACCTAAGTATCTTTCAGGGGGACGGGAAACTCTTTCCGATCTACGAGGTGGAGGAGGTAGTGTTCTTATTGGCTCAACCTGATTTGGTTCCACTTGGTCCTTAGCTCGTTCTGCTTGTGAGACTTTCTCATCAAGCTTAATCTGCTTTCCAATGCCACTATCTTGAATAAACTATTTTTCAAGAAATATGGCATGTCGACTCACAATCACATTGTGGTCTTCTGGAATGTAGAAATAGTATCCTAATGACTCTTTAGGATATCCTATGAATCGAGCTCTAAAGGACCTAAACTCTAACTTGTCCGCTTGTTGTCTTTTGACATGAGCCGGACAACCCCAAATTCTGAGATGACTCAGACTTGGTTTCTTACCGTGCCATATCTCATACGGTGTGGTAGGAACGGTTTTAGAGGGAACCCTATTCAGTAAATAGATTGAAGTTAATAATGAATGTCCCCAAAGAAAATCAGGGAGGTCTGTGAAGCTCATCATGGATCGAACCATATCCAATAGAGTCCGATTTCTCCGTTCTGAAACCCCGTTGAGTTGAGGTGTTCCTGGTGGAGTCCATTGAGAGACTATGCCATTTTCCTTAAGATAGTCTAGGAATTCCCGGCTAAGGTATTCACCTCCTCGATCTGATCGAAGAACCTTAATGGGTTTTCCAGTTTGTTTTTCTACTTCATGTCTGAATTCTTTGAACTTTTCAAAAGGCTTCAGACTTGTGTCTCATAAGATACACATACCCATACCTAGACAGATCATCGGTAAAGGTAATGAAGTAGACAAAATTGCCTCTAGCCGGCACATCGAATGGGCCGCACACATCAGTATGTACTAGGGCAAGGAGATCTGTGGCCCTCTCCCCATGTCCAACAAAAGGGAGTTTAGTCATTTTGCCTTGAAGACAAGATTCACAAGTTGGATATGACTCAAAAGTCAATGGACTCAATAGCCCATTTTTCTCCAATTTGTTAATCCTATCTTCTGCTATATGACCTAATCTCAGGTGCCATAGATATCTGTCGTTTGGACTATCCCTAGGTCGTTTGGCATTCACGTTTTGCTCGATAGTTAAAATAGGTACATCAATATGCAACTGATAAAGACCATTAACAAGGAAACCATTTGCAATTTTATTTCTTTCATAAAGAATGTTACAATGGTCCTTAAAGAAGGTGATCACATAACCTTCTTGTGCTAAGCATGAAACAGAAATCAAATTCCTGCTAGCTGCAGGCACATAATAACAGTCTTTTAAAACTAAGTCTAAACCAGATGGTAATCGCAGAGGGTATGTTCCCACGGCTACTGCAGCAACTCTTGCTCCATTACCGATGCGTAGGATCATGTCTCCATCCCTCAGCCTCCTGCTATCCTCAAGACCCTGCATAGAAGTGCACAGATGAGCACTAGAACCAGAGTCAAGCACCCAACTGGATGCAGAAGAAACCGTAAGGTTAGACTCAATAACGAGCATACCTCCAGAAGGACCTTCCTTCTTGTTCTTCAGGGTGGCCAGGTAAGTAGGGCAGTTCCGCTTCCAATGGCCGTCGCTGTTGCAATGGAAACACTTTCCTTTGCCATCGACCTTCTTCTTCGGTTCTGCCTTCTTCTTCTTTGATCCTTCCTACCTTTTGCTTTTTCACAGACTTCTTTTTCTTTCCATAAGACTTTCTTTTGGAAGAAGTCCGTTCCATAGCAAGAACTGAGCCTTTAGAACCTTTCATAGAAAGCTCAGCGGTAACCAGCATATTCATCAACTCGGCCAAGGAATTTTGAAGTTTATGCATGTGGTAATTCATGATGAATTGCCCATATGCATCAGTCAAGGATTGCAGAATAATATCGTTCTGCAAGTCCAAGTCCAACTTCACACCGAGCTTCTCAAGCTCTTCCATGTCCTTGATCATTGTCAGACAGTGATCTTGGACTGACTGCCCATCACGCATCTTAGCCTTAAAAAGTCATTTCGTGACTTGATATTTGGCTGCGCGACTCTGTTCACCAAACATCTCCTGCAGGTGAGCCAACATTTGGCGAGCAGTCCCGATATCTTCATGTTGGCGCTGGAGCTCATCAGACATCGAGCCCAACATGTAGTATCTGGCCTTATTGTCTTCGTCAATCCATTTTTCCAGAGACGCTCTCTGTTCAGTGGATGGACGAGCTGGTAAGGTGGGAGGGTCCTGGTCCAAAACATGTGTTAACTTCTCTGAACCCAAAACAATTTTGTAGTTCCTGAGCCAATCTTTATAATTGGGTCCAGTCAGTCTATGTGTGTCTAGGATACGTGCCAAGTGGGTTGGACGCAGACATTTTCCTGTAGAGAGTCAAAGATTCTAGTTAGATACTGTAATTTTGACTTGACCAATTTGTTTAGGGATTTTATTTTTAAACAAATTAGCTCCCACTATTTTCTCGGATCCCTACACTCCCTCTGTAGAGATGCGAAAATCTCCGCGATTGATGATTTCTAGTGGGTGGTGCGGTCTCACCAACTGACTCATCACCTCACCTAACAGTTATTGGTGATGGGTTAGCCAATGAGTGAACAACTCTTGTTCAATGATTCTCTAATCATGGTGCACCCAAACTTGGTCTCTAATTCATGAATCTCACCGTATCCGGAATATTGATCCACTCCTTAGTTAAGTCAGACCCACCATTTGCATAGACTGGGTTCCTAATTGGGTCTCTCACCGTATCCGGAATATTGAGCCCAACTCATCCTCCAGCCCATAGCATCCAATGCCTAATAGACATGGTTGCGTCTTCCCGGTGCAACTGAGCCACTGTATCCAGCCGAGAACAATCAACCCCGGGAAGGGCCCGCACGTCTACAATGGTGGAAGACCTCGGACTTAATCTTTTCTTAGGGAGAATTGATTCAGGTCTCATTAAACTAGACTTGGCTTAGTCATAACAATTATGACTAACCTAGTGGCATGGGTTCAGCTCGGATTATTGACCACCTCAGATCAGAACTGTGTCAACAGATATGGCCAGGTAAGTGAGACCGGTGGAAGGAATATGCCGTTAACTCGCACAAGAACGCATTCAGGTCGAGTAGCTTCCAATTAAAAACCAGTCGGTCGTCTGTGCCAAACTTACCTTAGACACCAAATTGTTGAGTCAGAACCAATTGGGTTAGCCTACAATCCAGACTCTAACCTCTGAGCCTAATTAGGTCTTGCTTGATCGTGACTCGATCTTGACCCAGACTTAATCCTATTAGGCTGGTCAATTTAAGCATTGTTGATCCCATCTAACCAACTCTTGATTCGGTTTGATCAACCGCTTAGACCTAATTGAGCTACCCAAGCCCGAACCCAGTATTATGAATATGTCTTAGATCTGAAATTCTCAATTTTAGACCTAATTAATATTCCATAAACTTAATTCTTAATTAAGTTGGGTTCATAAACAAAATATGCACAATAAATCCTAGGGTTTCAGGATCTAGGGTTTTGCAGAAAGTAAGTTTTGGGTTTCTGATTAAGGACGAACACGCAGCACCCCTACACGTCATAAGAACACCCCATCGAATGGGAAGAGAGGGCCTTTAAACCCTTCTTCGTTCTTATGACCGGACGGCCAAGAGGAACGCCTTAATCAGGAACATGTAAATACTACAAAACAGTTATAGATCTATATCATATATCTCATATACAAATTTAGATCTAATCAAGGCATATTTTGCATACATCTCATGTATCAAATCATGCATGTTTTCAGATCTAAATTATCTCATAATAATCTAAAAAATTAGATTTAAATTGATCTAATCAAAATAAATTCTAATCTAGACAATTATGTAGAACTATTCTACAACTAGTCTAGTCATGCATCTATCATATCTCATATGATATTTAAAATTAAATAATTTTTATTTGCTGTTTATCAGATGTTATTATAACACTTATAATATCAGAAAATAGTAAATAAGAAGATCTAAAATATGATTTAATCAGATTAAATCAAAGACATGCAAAACTATTCTATAGAACTATTCTATTCTAGAACTAGTCATGCATATCTTCATGTTCTTAGATCCAAATCATTTAATTTTAATTTTTTCTGATTTCAGATCTGATCACATCTCATGTGACATCTGAAATCACTTTATTTTCTAATTAAAATAAAATTAAAATCAGATCTAAACAATTTTAGAACCATGGCTCTGATACCAGTTGAAGGGAAATCCTGATTTCCCGGTCCAGGTTCGTTCCAGATCTGATTAGATCAAGAGATATATTTCAAAAATTTTTCTCTTGATCTCAATCAGATCTTGATATGTTTTCAGATCTGATTCTTATTATTTTAATAAATAAAATAAAATAAGATAAATTAAATCAAATTTAATTTACCTGATTTGGGTAATCCTATTACCCTGTAGATGATCCTGATTGCAGCGGAAGGTTCTGGATCTTAGCCACGCAAGCGCCTGGCCTCTACCGGTATCCACTCGGGTTGGATCTGGAGATCCTCTTCTTCTCTATCACACCTCCAAAAATCAGATCTGGATCTGATCTGGAGGATCTTCAAAACTCTTTTGAAGATCTGCAGTCGTCCTTTTGCAGCAGCGCAGCCTTCTTGCTTTTGATCGCCTTTCCTTGATCTGAATCGCACCAACCTAAAGTCCAAAACACTTTTGGACGTGGAGAGCAAGGGGAGAAGAGACTATGGCATGGAGAAGGAGGGGAGAGGCAGCCTTGGGGCGTGGGAAATCTCTATTGAATTCACTTAGAATTAGGGTTGGGCGCAGGGTCTTATTTATAGACCTCTTGTGATCCAACTCCTCTTCCTCTCAACCAATCACAACCCTTTGTGAAATCAGATCTAAATCTGATTGGTTGGAATAGAGACCCCTGGATTCCTCCTTAGAGGGCGCCTAAGACCAGTCAAACTGGATTCTTAGTAGAACTCTGATTGGAATCCAAAAGGGAGGTGGAGTCCTTGTCCAACAAGGACTCCTAGGCGCCTCCTACTTGGGCTCACGCCACCCTTGGCGTGCGCCCTTCTCCTTGCCAGGTTCTGGCAGGGGGACAGGCCCCCACCAGCTCTCCAATAGGTGCATGACATGTGGTCAAAAGTCAAAGGGTCAATGGTCAACGTTTGACCAGTCAAAGGTAGACTTTTGACCAAAGTCAAAGAACAAGAAATGGCAGGTGACCAAAAATGGCAGGTAATGTCTTACAAATAAGACAACCTATTCTGACTTGGACAACCTCCAGTCAGACCATATGAAGGCCTCTGATTGAGCACAAACTCCTTTGGCTCAGTCAGGACAACTTATTTATGATAGTAAAAGAAGAACGTTAGGTTCAATCGAGTGCTAGCACGATTTCCTTGAACCTAATTGAATCTCATTCAGATCAATTGAACTAGATCAGTTCAATTGATGATCACCAGATTCAAACCCTTGTTTGTGTGACCCAGTTAGGTTCAGTTCTGTATGGTAATGGGATATGTCATGATCTCTATCATAGACATCATCGAAACTCCTTTCGATGGATCAGAACTCTTCTGATTCGAACAGCTAGAATGATCGATCATCTAAATCATTCTAATTGCTCCCAAAATCCACCAGTGACACCTAGCAGTATATGGTGGCAACCCATCAGAGCTGAATGCGAACCTCTTGGTGCAGCTACCTGTGTGATTAAGTTCTTCTATCTTGAGCCCCGATCAGATTAGGGTTAAGGTGAACTCGTCAAACCCTAGTCTCTGTCATATGATGTAATCATTCGATTCGAGTCCAATGTGAAAATCTAAATAGAAACTCTTTCTATTATTTCACTCTGCCATGGCCATGGGCTTCTGGACTTGATTCTCATGATCATCATAGGGCTGCTCCTCTACCACCGAGGTAGATAGATTCCCATCTTGATGCAATCCAGTTCCTACAATGAACATGCTATAGCCAACATACACCTCAGGGTTCCATATGGCTAGGAGACCGAGTAATGGTGTAGTCAAACTATAACACCCTCAAGGTGAACTGCCGATGCATCTCAGGTCAAAGAACCAGACACACTACTGCAGCATCGAGTCAGTCATTGACGAGAAGGTAGACTTCCTAATGACTACTCGAGGTGGTCACGCTCAGTGCCCTCGTTCTCTAACGAGTACCTGTACTCTCGCTCCGGTGTCTCCACACCGTAGACTCAAGACTCATCTACTAAAGAGAAGCGATCGTACACCAACCTTCCGGATCAATCACCATCCTCGTGATGATCCTATGGTCGGGAGCTGTTTATGAGTTAATAATGATTATTCATGTCTTAAATTTTCAACTCTTGAAAATATGAATTATCATTACCATTAACTCAAAGGATGTATCACAGACACTAAATACACATGTGTGATAGAAAATAACCCATTTCATTAATTATAGTCAAAATTATAATTTTGCCCCTAGAAGTGTATTACAAGTGTCAGCCAATTCTGGCTTCTAGGGCACATATATCTAACAATACTTTGAATCAAGGCCTCCTATCACGAAATATTTTCCTCAATCACATTGGTAAGAATTTAAAAAGCAAGGAAACATTACCCAGGTCTACAGACTCGGTCATAAATAAACACAATAGCAGCATCGAGCCAGTCATCGATGAGAAGGTAGATATCCTTATGACTTCTAGATCAGATCCAAATCTAATCTTTGGAGCCTTGATTTAGAAGGTGAAGACCTCTAGATCCTATCCAAGTAGACTCTAGTAGAGGCTAGGCACCTGTATGGCTCGATTTAAAATCTCAGGAGTGTCAGGATCATCTTAGGATAATCGGATTACTTTAATCAGGTACATGAGATGTTCCTCATTTAGATTTTTTTTTTTATATTTAATATTAGATCACCTCAATTAGATCTGAGAACTCTTAGATCTAATCAAATCATAAAAATTTTTTTTAGAAAAATCTGCCTTAGATCTGGACGATCTTGCAGTGAAAAATATGATTTTTCTTCAACTGGTATCAGAGCTAGGTTGGTAGTTCATCAATCTATTTTAGATATGATTTTATTTTTATTTATGATCTGATATTAGAAAAATTTAGATATTATATTAGATATAATTATATATAAAATTTAAAAATTAAAAATTAAATAATTTACATCTATATTGTATGAGATGCATGACTAGACTAGGAATAGAATAGTTATATGTGTAGTCTAGTATAATCATGTTGTTAATTATTTAAATATAATTTTAGATCTATTTTATTTTTATTTTCTTGATGTTATAAATGTTGTAATCAAATCTAAGAAATAGAAAATATAATTTTTAATTTTTAATTTATTCATATGGGATATGAAAGATGCATGCTTAGACTAGTTGTAGAATAGTTCTATGAACTATCTAGAATAGTTTTATTTTGATGTGATCAATTTAAAATTCTATTTTTTAGATATAATATATAATATATCAGATCTAAAAGTATTAATGGTTGATTTAGTTATGATACATGAGATGTATGCAAGGCATATATAGGTTAGATGATTAATTGTATATGTGATATATGATTTAGATCTAACTTATTTTGTAGTAGAAATTATATTTTTGATTAGAGCATTCCCCTTGGTAGTCTAATCATAAGAATAAAGTAGGATTTAAAGACCCTCTCCTTCCATTCGATGGATGTTCTTATGATGTGTAAGGATGTTGCACGTTCATCCTTAATCAGAAATCAGAACTTATTTTTTGCAAAATTCTAGATCCTGAAATCTTAAAATTTTGTTACATATTTTATTCATAAATCCAAACTAAATTAAGAATTAAGATTATAAAATTAATTAGATCTAAAAATTATGAATTTTCAGATCTAAGACACCTTCATAAAATTGGGTTCGGGCTTGGGTAGCTCAATTAGGTCTAGCGGTTGATCAAACTGAATCAAGAGTTGGTTAGGTGGGATCAAAGAAAGCTTAGATTTGACCAGCCTAATAGGATTAAGTTTAGGTCAAGATCGAATCACATTAAGATGTGACTCGATCAAGTCAAGACCTAATTTGGCAATATGGTTCTAGCCTAGATTGTAGGCTAATCTGATTGGTTCTGATTCAATAATTTGAGGTCTAAGGTAAGTCTGGCAGATATGATCGATTCATTTTTAATTGGGAGCTACCTGACCTGAATGCATTCTTATCGAGTTAATGGCAAATCCCTTCCACCGGTCTCACTTACTTGCCATTTGTGTCAATCCAATTTTGATTTAAGGTCACTAACAATTCGAGCCAACCCATGCCACTAGGTTAGTCATGTTTGTTATGACTAAGTCAAGTTTAAAGAAACCTAAATTAAATCTTCCTAAGAAAATATTAAGTTTAAGATCTTCCACCATTGTAGAGTGCGAGCCCTTCCCAGGGTTGATTGTTCTCAATGAAATATAGTGGTTCAGTTACACCGAAAAGATGCAACCATATCTATTAGGCATTAGATGCTATGGGTTGGAGGATGGGCTGGGCTCAATATTTCAAATATGATGAGAGATCCAATCAGGAATCCAATTCATGCAAATGGTGGATTTGACTTAACTAAGAAGTGGAGCAATATTCCGGACATGATGAGCTTCATGAATTAGAGATCAGATTTGGATGCACCATGATTAGAGAATCATTGGATAAGAGTTGTCCACTCATTGGTTGACTCATCATTAATAACTATTAGGTGAGGTGATAAGCCAATCGGTGGGACCGCACCACCCACTAGAAATTATTAATCATGAAAATTTTTGCATCTTTGCCAAGAAAGTGTAAGGATCCAAGTAAATAGTAGGAGCCTAATTTGTTTAAAAATGAAATTCTTAAATAAATTGGTTATGTTTAATTATAAAATCTAACTAAAAACTTTGACTCTCTATAGGAAAATATTTGCGTCCAATCCACTAGCCCGTATCCTAGACATCCATAAATTGACCATACCCAACTACATGAATTGGCTCCAAAACTTTAAAATTATTTTAGATTCTGAGAAGTTGACTCATGTGTTAGAATGGGATCCTTCCACTTTATCAGCCCGTCTGTCCACTGAATAGAGAGCATCTCTAAAAAAATGAAAAGATGAAGATAATAAAGCAAGTATTATATGTTGGACTCGATGTCTGATGAGCTCTAGTGCCAACATGAAGACATAAAGACTAGCCATCAAATGTTGGCTCACCTATAAGAGTTGTTTGGTGAACAGAGTCCCGCAGCCAAATATCAAGTCACTAGCAGACTTTTTAAGGCTCAGATGCGTGATGGGCAGTCGGTCCAAGATCATTGTCTAATGATGATCAAGAACTTAAAAGAGCTTGAGAAGCTAGATATCAAGTTAGATCAAGATCTGTAGATTGATATAATTCTGTAGTCTTTGACTGATGCATATGGGTAGTTCATCATGAACTACCATATGCATAAATTGCAAAATAACTTGATTGAGCTAATGAATATACTGGTCACTGCTGAGCTTTCCACGAAAGATTCTAAAGGCTAAGTGCTTGCTGTGGAGTGGACTTCTTTCAAAAGAAAATCTTTTAAAAAGAAGAACAAGTCCATGAAGAAGCAGAAGATGGATGGTGGGAAGAAGAAGAAGGTAGAGCCAAAGAAGAAGGCCGCTGATAAGGAAAAATATTTTCATTGCAACACTAACGGCCATTGGAAGTGGAACTATCCTCTATACCTGGCCATCCTAAAGAACAACAAGGAGGTAGGTCCTTCTGAAGGTATGCTCATTATAGAATCTAACCTTATAGTTTCTTCTGCATCTAGTTGGATGCTTGACTCTGGTTCTAGAGCTCACCTTTGCACTTCTATGCGGATTCTTGAGGATAGCAAGAGGTTGAGAGATGGTGAGATGATCTTGCACATCAAAAATAGAGCAAGAGTTGCTGCTGTAGCCATAGGAACCTACCCTCTTCAACTACCATTAGGATAAGATTTAGTACTTAGGAACTATTTTTATATGCCTGCAGTAAGCAAGAATTTAATTTTTGTTTCATGTTTAGCATAGAAAGGCTATGTAATTAGTTTCCTTAAGGATCATTTTAACATTCTTTTTGAAAGAAATAAAATTGCAAGTAATTTTCTTATAAATGGTCTCTTTCAATTACATATTGATGTTTCTATCTTTAACATTGAGTAAAATGTGAATGCCGTAGGATCAAAGCAATTTAGGGCTACTTTAAACAATAGGTATCTTTGGCACCTTAGGCTAAGTCATATAGCTAAAGACTGAAGAAAAAATCCTAATTTTTTGGATCAGGTTTGTTCAGATCTAATCGGATTAAGAGAGATAATTCAAAAATTTCTGTCATGTATCTAGATCAGATCTAAGATATTTCAGATATAATTTTATAGATCTAATAAGTAAAAATAAAAATAAATTAAATCTTGATTTAATCATACCTTGATATTGGGTAATTAGATTATCCTTTGATGATCCTACTGATTGCTTGAGGTTCTAGATCTAGCCACACAAGCGCCTGGCCTCTACCAATATCCACTATGACTGGATCTGAAGATCTTCTCCTTCTTTATCACCTCTCCAAAAATCAGATCTAGATCTGATTTGGAGGATCTTCAAAACTCTTTCTGAAGATCAGCAGTCGTCTCTACAGCAGTGTTTCCTTCTTCCTTTCTCGTCAGCTTTTTCTTGTCTGGATCGCACCAAACTGGAGCCCAACTTCCTTTGGGCATGGAGAGGAGGGAGAGGATCAGAAGATGACATGGAGGAGGGAGAGGGGTTGCCTTGGGGCATGGGCTAAGAGAGAACTCACACAAAGTTGGGCATAGATAGGGTTTATATAGATCCTGCTGCGCCATGCAGTGCCACATCATCCCAACCAATCACGTTGCTTCGTGCAATCAGATCAAAATCTGATTGGTGGGAAGGCATCACCTGATCCAATCAAATGAGAGCCCCTTTAATTCATCCTTAGATGGTGCCCAAGACTGATCAAAGTCTATAGCTAGGGGTCACCTAAGTAGAATCCAAGAAGCAACCTAGAGTCCCATCCGTATGGGACTCCAATCATCCCTATCCATGGGCGCACGCCTCCCTAGGCATGTTCCCCCTTCTTTCAAGGGGACAAGACCCTATCTGCTCTCCAATAAATGCATGACACATGGGCAGATGTCTAAGTATCAAAGGTCAATGTTTGACCAAAGTCAAAGGACAAGAATCAGTAGGTGATGAAAAATGATAGATATTGTCTCAAATTTATCTCATAAATTAAGACAATCTTTTTTTAACCTAGACAAGCTCTAGTTAGACTAAGTAAAGGTACCTGAGTGAGCATAAACTCATTTGGCTCAGTCGAGACAACTTTTAATGTTAATAAAGGAAGAACATTAGGTTCAATCATGTGCTAGCATGATTTTCTTGAACCTAATTAAATCTAATTCAAATCAATTGAACTGGGTTAGTCCAATTGATGATATCCAGATCCAAATCCTTATTTGTGTGACCCAGTTAGGTTCAGTTCTGTATGGTAATGGGATATGTTGCGATCTTTATCATCAACATCATCAAAACTCCTTTCGATGGATCAGAACTCTTCTGATTCAGACAACTAGAATGATCGATCATCTAAATCATTCTAATTGCTCTCAAAATCTACTAGTGACACCTAGCAGTATATGATGGCAATCAATCAAAATAGAAAATGAACCTCTCGGTGTAGCTACTTGTATGATTAAGTTCTTCTATCTTGAGCCCCAATCAGATTAGGGTTAAGGTGAACTCGTCAAACCCTAATTTCTATCATATGATTTAATCATTCGATTCAAGTCTAATATGAAAACCTTAATAGAAACTCTTTCTATTATTTCACTCTACCATGGCCATGGGCTTATGGACTTGATTCTCATGATTATCATAGGGCTGCTCCTCATCCATCGAGGTAGATAGATTCCCTCTTGGTCAATCCAATTCATACAATGAACATGCTATAGCCAACATACACCTCAGGGTTCTGAATGGCTAGAAGATCGAGTCATGATGTAGTCAAACTATAACACCCTCAAGTTGAACTGTCGATGCACCTCAGGTCAAAGAACTAGACACACCACTGCAACTTCAAGTCAGTCATCGACGAGAAGGTAAACTTCCTTATGACTACTCGAGGTGGTCACACTCAGTGCCCTCATTCTCTAACGAGTACCTGTCCTCTCGCTCCGATGTCTCTACACCGTAGACATCAAGACTCATCTACTATGAAGAAGCAATTGTAACACCAATCTTTTAGATCAATCACCATCCTCATGATGATCCTACGGTCAGGACCATTTTATGAGTTAATAATGAAAAATTCTTGTCTTAAATTTTCAACTCTTAGAAAATAAGAATTATCATTATCATTAACTTAAGGGATGTATCACAGACACTAAATATACATTTATGATAGAAAATAATTTATTTTATTATTTATAGTCAAAATTATAATTTTGCTCCTAGAATTGTATTACAAGTGTTAGCCAAATCTGACTTCTAGGGCACACATATCTAACAAACTTTCACTTGACCTAAAGCCAATTGGCTACAAATCTAAGTCCCATTTTCTCAAGGTGGGCTTCGATCTTCTGCTAGCTCAATAACTTTATAAGCGGGTCTGCTGCATTGTCTGCAGAGTTGACTCTCTTAGCCTCGACGTAACCCTTCTCGAGGTAATTGCGGATGAGGTGGTATCGCCGCTCGATGTGCTTTGATTTTTTATGAGACCTCCTCGACTCCTTAACAAGGGCTATGGCACCATTGTTGTCGTAGTACAAAGGAATGACATCTGATGGCATCACTCCGATCTCTATGGCAAACTTCTTGTACTAGAATATCTCCTTTGCAGCTTTTGATGCATGCAGCGATGTATTCTGCTTTCATGGTAGAATCTGCTATTACTGTCTGCTTGAAACTTTTCCAACAGACAGCTCTACCATTGCACACAAATAGACTCTCCCGAATGTCGACTTTCGAATCATCTACATCAAAACATAAAATTTGAGTCTGTATACCCTTGGACTTGGAGTTCTCCATTACCAAGATCAAATCAACAACATATTCTTAGTTCTTCTCAAGTACTTAAGGATATATTTCACAAAAGTTCAGTGTTCTTTACCTGGATTCGACTGATATCTGCTTGTGACACTCACAGCATGGGCTATATCAGGTTGTGTACATAACATGGCATACATAAGGCTCCCTATTATTGAAGCATAAGGGATCTTGCTCATGCATTCTATTTCTTTAGGTGTGCTAGCGCACATCTTCTTGGAAAGATGAATGCCATGTCTGATGATGGGTACCAAACCGCTCTTAGAGTTTTCATGCTAAACCTCTTTAGCACTTCCTCTATGTACATCTTCTATGAAAGTCCTAGCATCCTATTTGGTCTATCTCTATAGACCTTAATTTCTAGAATAAAGGATGCTTCTTCTAGGTCTTTCATGGAGAATTCTTTAAATAACCCCATTTTAGCTGTGGTCAACATGGAAACATCATTCCCAATAAGGAGGATGTCATCCATGTACAATACGAGGAAGACAACAGCGCTCCCACTAACCTTTTTGAAGATACATGGCTTCTCTTCATTTTCTTGATGAAACCAAACAATTTGATTACATCATTAAAATGAGTATTTTAGCTCCGAGATGCTTGCTTAAGTCCATATATGGACCTTTGCAGCTTGCATACCTTGTGATCATCATCACTGGATGTGAAACCTAGCAGTTGTTCCATATAGATATCTTTCTCAAGATATCCATTTAAGAATGTCATTTTCACTCACGTCCATTATAATCATATCATATTTTATAATCGAAATAGGCTGCAACAGCAAGCAATGTACGAATGGATTTAAGCATAGCTACTGGCTAAAAGATATCCTGATAGTCAGTATCTTCATGTTGACTATAATCTTTTACCACTAATCTAGCTTTGAATGTCTCCACATTTCCATCTGCACCAATCTTTCTCTTGTAGATCCATTTACATCCAATAGGTACTATACCTTCTGGTGGAAGGTTCAGACTTGGGTAGAGTGCATCGAGTCAATTTCTGACTTCATTGTCTCTAACCATTTCTCAAAGTCGATAATCGATATCGCCTCGTTATATATTTTGGGATTATCACCATGAACCCCATTACCTATGAGGAATATTTTCTCTATTTCCTCTAAAATAGTATCCAAGTACCTCTTAGGGGGATGGAAAACTTTTTCCAATCTATAAGGTGGAGGGGGTAGTGATTGGATTGGCTTAATCTGATTTGGTTCTATTTGGTCCTTAGCTCGTTGCTCTTGTGAGACTTTCTCATCAAGCTTGATCTACTTTTCAATGCTGCTATCTTGAATAAACTATTTTTCAAGAAAGATGGCATGTCGACTCACAATCACATTGTGATCTTCTGGAATGTAGAAATAATATCCTAATGACTCTTTAGGATATCCTATAAATCGAGCTCTAAAGGACCTAAAGTCTAACTTGTCCGCTTGTTATCTTTTGACATGAGTTGGACAACCCCAAATTCTGAGATGACTCAGACTTGGTTTCTTACTATGCCATATCTCATACGGTGTGGTAGGAACAATTTTAGAAGAAATCCTATTCAGTAAGTATATTGCAGTTAACAAACAATGTTCCCAAAGAAAATCAGGAAGGTTTGTGAAGCTCATCATGGATCGGACCATATCTAATAGAGTTCAGTTCCTCCATTCTGAAACTCCATTGAGTTGAGGTGTTCCAGGTGGAGTCCATTCAGAGACTATTCTATTTTCCTTGAGATAGTCCAAGAATTTTTGACTAAGGTATTCACCTCCTCGATCTGATCGAAGAACCTTAATGGATTTTTCTATTTGCTTTTCCACTTCATGTCTGAATTTCTTGAACTTTTTAAAAGCTTCATACATATGTCTCATAAGATACATATACCCATACCTAGATAAGTCATCGGTAAACATTATAATGTAGACAAAGTTATCTCTAGCCAGCACATCAAATGGGCTGTATACATCAGTATGTACTAAGGCAAGAAGATCCGTGGCCCTTTCCCCATGTCCTATAAAAGGGAGCTTAGTCATTTTACCATGAAGACAAGATTCACAAATTGGATATGACTTGGAAGTCAACAGACTCAATAGCCCGATTTTTTCTAATTTGTTAACTCTATCTTCTGTTATATGACCTAATCTTAGGTGCCATAGATACCTATCATTTGGACTATCCCTAGGTCATTTCACGGTATTCACATTTTGCTCGATATTAAAAATAGATACATCAATATGTAACTGATAAAGACCATTAATAAGAAAACCACTTATAATTTTATTTTTTTTATAAAGAATGTTACAATGGTCCTTAAGAAAATAAATTACATAGCCTTCTAATGCAAGGCAAGAAACAGAAATCAAATTTCTGCTTGCTATAGGCACATAATAACAGCCTTTTAAAACTAAGTCTAAACCAGATGGTAATCGAAGAGGGTATGTTTCCACGGCCATGGCAGTAATTTTTACTCCATTTTCGACATGCAGGATCATCTCACCATCCCTCAACCTTCTGCTATCCTCAAGACTCTGCATGGAAGTGCACAAATGAGCACTAGAACCGAAGTCAAGCACCCAACTGGATGCAGAAGCAATCGTAAGGTTAGACTCAATAACGAGCATACCTCCAAAAGGACCTACCTCCTTATTCTTCAGGGTGACTAGGTAAGTAGGACAGTTTTACTTCTAGTGGCCGTCATTATTGCAATGAAAACATTTTCCTTCATCAGCGGTCTTCTTCTTCATTGCCTTTTTCTTCTTTCCTCCTTCCACCTTCTATTTTTTCATAGACTTCTTCTCCTTTCCAAAAGACTTTCTCTTGGAAGAAGTCCATTCCATAGCAAGCACTGAGCCTTTAGAACCTTCCATAGAAAGCTCAGCGGTAACCAGCATGTTCATAAATTCGGCCAAAAAATTTTGAATTTTATGCATATGGTAGTTCATGATGATGATGAAGTGCCCATATGCATTAGTCAAAGATTGCAGAATTATGTCATTCTACAGATTCAAGTCTAACTTCACTCCGAGTTTCTCAAGTTCTTCCAAATTCTTGATCATCATCAGATAATGATCTTAGACTGATTGTCTATCATGCATCTTAGTCTTGAATAGTCATTTAGTGACTTGATACTTGGTTATGTGACTCTGTTCATCAAACATCTCTTGTAGGTGAGCAAACATTTGGTGGGCAGTGCTGATATATTCATATTGGTGCTAAATTTCGTCAGACATCGAGCCCAACATGTAATATCTAGCCTTATTATCTTTGTTCGTCCACTTATCCAGAGATACTCTCTATTCAGTGGATGGATGAGCTGGTAAGATGGAAGGGTTTTGATCCAATACATGAGTTAACTTTTTGGAATTCAAAATAATTTTGAAGTTTTGGAGCCAATCCTTGTAATTAGATTCGATTAGTCTATGGGCGTCCAGGATTCGTGCTAGTGTGTTGGATGCAGATATTTTTCTATAGAGAGTCAAAGTTTCTAGTTAGATATTGTAATTAAGACTTAACCAATTTATTTAGGATTTTAATTTTAAATAAATTAGCTCTCACTATTTTCTCGAATCCCTACACTTCCTCTATAGAGATGCGAAAATCTTCATAATTAATGATTTCTAGTGGGTGGTGTGGTCCCACCAACTGACTCATCACCTCACCTAACAGTTATTGGTGATGGGTTAGCCAATGAGTGAACAACTCTTGTTCAATGATTCTCTAATCATGGTGCACCCAAACTTGATCTCTAATTCATGAATCTCACCATACCTAAAATATTGATCCACTCCTTAGTTAAGTCAGATCCACCATTTGCATAGATTGGATTTCTAATTGAGTCTCACTGTATCCGAAATATTGAGCCCAATCCATCCTCCAACCCGTAGCATCCAATGCCTAATAGACATGGTTGTGTCTTTTCGATTTAACTGAACCACTATAACCAATCAAAAACAATCAACCTCGAGAAGGGCCCGCATATCTACAATGGTGGAAGATCTTAGACTTAATCTTTTCTTAGGAAGATTTGATTTAGGTTTCATTAAACTAGACTTGACGTAGTCATAACCATTATGACTAACCTAGTGGCATGGGTTAGCTCGGATTATTGACCATCTCAGATCAGAACTGAGCCAACAAACATGGCTAAGTAAGTGAGATCGGTGGAAGGGATATGCCATTAACTCGACAAGAACGCATTTGAGTCGAGTAGCTCTCAATTAAAAACCAGTCGATCGTATCTGCCAAACTTACCTTAGATACCAAATTATTGAGCCAGAACCAATCAGGTTAGCCTACAATCCAGACTCTAACCATTGAGCCTAATTAGGTCTTAGCTTGATCGATCACTCATGTGACTCGATCTTGACCCAGACTTAATCCTATTAGGCTGGTCAATTTAAGCACTGTTGATCCCATCTAACCAACTCTTGATTCGGTTTGATCAACCGCTTAGACCTAATTGAGCTACCCAAGTCCGAACCCAATATTATGAATATGTCTTAGATCTAAAATTCTCAATTTTAGACTTAATTAATATTTTATAATCTTAATTTTTAATTAAGTTAGGGTTCATAAATAAAATATGTAAATAAAATCCTAGGATTTCAGGATCTAAGATTTTGCAGAAAGTAAGTTTTTGATTTTTGATTAATGACGAATGTGCAGCACCCCTACACATCATAAGAACACTCCATCGAATAGAAGAAGAGGGCATTTAAATCCTACTTTGTTCTTATGATCGGACGGTCAAGGGGAACGCCTTAATCAGAAATATAAATCTACAAAACTAGTTAGATCTACATCATATATCTCATATATAAAATTGATCTAACTTAATACATGTTTTGCATACATCTCATGTATCATATCATGCATGTTTTTCTAGATCTAAATTATCTCATAATTATTTAAAAATTTAGATTTAAATTGATCACATCAAAATAAATTCTAATCTAGATAATTATGTAGAACTATTCTACAACTAGTCTAATCATGCATGCATCATATCTCATATGATCTAAAAATTAAATAATTTTATTTTTTATTTTTTAAATCTTATTATAATATTTATAATTATCAAAAAATAAAAAATAAATAAATTTAAAATTATAATTTAATCAAAATAAATCATGATCATGCAAGACTACATATAGAACTATTCTATTTTACAACTAGTCATGCATATTGTAGGACTTAGATCTATATTATTTAATTTTAATAATTTTTAATTTTAGATCTAATCATACCTTATGTGATATCTAAAATTATCAATTATTAGATCAAAATAATTAAAAATTAGATCTAAATAATTTAGAGAACCTGTCTCTGATATCAATTGAAGGAGAAATCCTAATTTCTCGGATCAGGTTCGTTTAGATCTGATCGGATCAAGAAAGATATTTCAAAAATTTTTATCATGTATCTAGATCAGATCTGAGATGTTATTGATCTAATTTTATAGATCTAATAAATAAAAATAAAAATAAATTAAATTTTGATTTAATTATACCTTGATGCTAGGTAATCAGATTATCCTTTGATGATCCTACTGATTATCTGAGGTTCTGGATCTAGCCATGCAAGCACCTGGCCTCTACCGGTATCCAGTTAGGCTGGATCTGGAGATCTTCTCCTTCTTTATTATCTCTCCAAAAATTAGATCTGAATTTGATTTGAAGGATCTTGAAAACTCCTTTTGAAGATCAATAGTCATCTCTGCAGCAGTGCTGCCTTCTTCCTTTCTCGTCAGCTTTTTCTTATCTAGATCGCACCAAACTAGAGCCCAACTTCCCCTGGGCATGGAGAGGAGAGAGAGAATTAAAAGATGGCATGGAGGAGGGAGAGAAGCAACCTTGGGGCATGGGCTAAGAGAGAACTCAGACAAAATTGGGAGCAGATAGGATTTATATAGACCCTGTTGCGCCATGCAGTGCCACATCATCCCGGCCAATCACATTGCTTCGTGCAATCAGATCTAAATCTGATTGGTGGAATGACATCATCTGATCTAATCAGATGAGAGGCCCTCTAATTCATCCTTAGATGGTAGCCAAGACTGGTCAAAGTCTATAGCTAGGGGTCACCTAAGTAGAATCCAAGAAGCAACCTGGATTCCCATCCATATGGGACTCCAGTCGTCCCTATCCATGGGTGCACGCCTCCCTAGGTGTGCACCCCCTCCTCTCCAAAATCTAGCAAGGGGACAAGCCCCTATCTACTCTCCAATAGGTGCATGATACATTAATAGATGTCTAAGCATCAAAGGTCAACGTTTGACCAAAGTCAAAAGACAAGAATTAGCAAGTGACGAAAAATGGTAGGTGTTGTCTTAAATTTATCTCATAAATTAAGACAACCCTTTTCTAACCTGGACAAGCTCTAGTCAGACCAAGTAAAGATACCTGAGTGAGCACAAACTCATTGGCTCAATCGAAACAACTTTTAATGATAATAAAAGGAAAACATTAGGTTCAATCATGTGCTAGCATAATTTTCTTAAATCTAATTGAATTTAATTCAAATTAATTGAACTGAATTAGTCTAATTGATGATATCTAGATCTAAACTCTTATTTATGTGACCCAGTTAGGTTTAGTTCTGTATGGTAATGGGATATGTCATGATCTCTATCATCGACATCATCGAAACTCCTTTTGATGGATCAAAACTCTTCTGATTCAGATAATTACAATGATCGATCATTTAAATTATTCTAATTGCTTCCAAAATCCACTAGTTACACCTAGCAGTATATGGTGGCAACCCATCAAAATTGAAAATGAACCTCTTGGCGTAGCTACTTGTGTGATTAAGTTCTTCTATCTTGAGCTCCGATTAGATTAGGATTAA